>BCGR01000029.1:170882-203808 GCA_001599375.1 Phoma herbarum
AGCGAGTTCCCAAGGTTGTTCAAGAATGAAGCTCGATAGGCACTATCATGAGGCGTGGCATTGACTGCTGTGTTGGCAACCTCGACAGCTCGATTAAGGTCGTCCATTGATCCTGTGCGCTCAAATCGCCTGCCGAGCCAATTCCCAAGGAGATCTAAGAATGATGCTCGATTAGGACTATCTTGAGGTGTGGCATTTACCGCCGTGTTCGCAACGTCGACGGCTCGATCAAGGTCGTCCATTGATCCTGTGCGTTCAAACCGCGTGCCAAGCCGGTCCCCAAGGTTATTTAACAATAGAGCTTGATCGGGACTATCTTGTGGCGTGGCATTTACCGCCGTGTTCGCAACGTCAATAGCTCGATTAAGGTCGTCCATTGATCCTGTGCGCTCAAACCTCCTGCCAAGTCTAACTCCAAGGTTGTTCAAGTATCTGGCTCGATCTGGACTATCTTGAGGCGTGGCGTTTACTACAATGTTGGCAATGTCGACAGCTCGATTGAGATCGTCCATTGATCCTGTGCGCTCAAAGCGAGTGCCGAGCGAGTTCCCAAGGTTGTTCAAGAATGAAGCTCGATAGGCACTATCATGAGGCGTAGCACTCACTGCCACCTCGGCAACCTCGACGGCCCGATTAAGATCGTCCATTGATCCCATGCGCTCAAACCGTATGCCAAGCAGAATTCCGAGGTTGTCCAATCGTCCAGCTCTGTCGGGATGGTTTTGAGGCGTAGCATTCACTGCCACCTCGGCAACTTCGACGGCTCGATTGAGATGGTCTTGAGGCGTAGCATTCACCGCCATCTCGGCAACATTAATCGGTCGGTCGAGGTCGTCCACAGGCTCCGTACGGTCAACTCGCTTGTCAACCTCATCAAATCCCCCTTTGCTAAACCTGAATTGATGTCGCTGGCCATCACCACTAAGTGTCATAATTTCTACCCTGATCCCGTACACGTAGTTGACCCAACCCCGATACTGTGCCTTTGCATGTATCCCCACTTCGTCGCCCGGCTCCAATGCACTCATGAAAGCATTGATTCCAGCCGTCGATTGTTGGCCGGCAACCCAAGTGATGGCATGATGCCTCAGCTGTGCAGAGGCGTGGAGGTTTCGCTGGATGACCAAAGGTGCTAGATCTTTGGCGGTCCCCTGGTATCGAACCTCAAACCATGTGTGCGAGGCATCATAAGTGTTGTGGTGTCTCCAATCGTCGCTCCAGCCCTGGTCGTGTGACCAGATCTTGCAAGTGATTTCCGCAATATGCCCAGGTGGCGTTGTGAAAGTCAAGTACGGCAAGTCTGCGCTTTCTTCCGTGAATGCATGAACGGTATCTTCGCCAGCCACTTCGTTGTCAAGTTCTACGGGCTCCGTTGCCCGAATATCCTGAGGGATGCTTATAGTTCGAGGGTCGCTAGTGCTTTTGGTCTTGCTTGAACTGCCTGCCGTGTTCGGCTTCGTCATTTTTTCTCCTCAACCGGAATGGGTTTAATGGGTGGGATTTGCTGGGGGCTGTAAAATCATAATAACAACCGACCGACACATCAAAGCTAAAAGATATTTATCTTTGCTGACAGCCTCAAGCAACACAAGCGTGTCTTGGACGAAGGACACTAGTTGGAGGGAAAGGGAGTGCTCGTGCTGGTTTTCAACCTGCTCGTGTTGCTGGAGTCTCGACTGAATATGCTGCGGACTGAGAAGCCCCCATAAGGCCATGCCTAAGTTTACAGTCTAATTGGTTCGACGGGTCCAGTAGCGTCTCGATATTGTATCGGTGTGGGTCCAAGACCACCATGCCATAGTTAATTTCAGCCGTATTGCGCGGTTTCGGGGGCTGGACTGCGCTAGAATCATACGGTTTCAGTTTCAGCTCGCCGGATCCCCACCGTTCGTATGCCTCTACGGATCCATTTGGGCCCGCGGGTATACTTGCGCCTCCTTCCCGTAGGCCCACCGTGGAGTCGGCTGTGCATTTTGGTGTCGATCAAATCCTCCGCAGTTATGTTTGATGTCGCTATTGGTGCTAGCACCGTTGCAGTAGTTTCACGAGTGATGAGCGGCCAGCTCCCGGCTAGCGAAGCGCTTCTCTTGTACATTACCTAGTGTTTGGCTTCTCTTTCTTTTTGCACACGCGCCATAGACATCGAGATCGACCCGAAGAGTAGTTACTCCTCTTTTCCTTGTCTCTCTTTGTTTGAAAACTTCGTTCAGCAGCATTTGTTAGTGTCGCAAACCACCGTCTGACTTGACACAAGGACCTGTGTCCGCTCCGGCGAGGCATGGCGACGCCGATCTCGCTTTTGCGTGGCAAGCAGAGCAGGCGTCGGCGGCGATCGACGATGGAAGCGATGCCAATGCTTGCTTTCCTGCCGATCCATGTGTTCTGTGATCCAGAAGGCTGGAAGCGGCCGGAACGAAATATCGCTTAGGTGATATCATAACGTGCAAGATCTGGCGCCTTATAATCCGCAGTTGATAAGGCGGGCAGCAACTAGCGATGCAGTGTTGGTGCACCATGATTCAGAATCTAGTGTTCGTGGTCGCGTTGAGTGGCTGCTGACCAGGCTGCCTCCCTAGCGGTCCCGCCCCCGATTGTGGAGCTAAGATCGACATTTAGCCGGCTTATCGGTGTCCTTGGCGAGCATCTGGACTTTCTTCTTCCCCGCCTTCAACGCGCATGTCTTGCAAATTCAGATCATACAGGTATGTACAGTGAACAGAAAAGAACATACCTTGTATACAGCAGGGGCTTGTTGCCTGAGGATTTGAAGCTCGGGAGCCTCTACCTAGATCCTGCGAACCCTCTAGATGGAGAACATAAACGCTTCGAGAGCCTAGTCGAGTAAGCCTTTTTAGAACAACTGCGACCGCAATGCTGACTGAAGCTGAAGGGAACGCGTACTTGCTGAGTGGGTCGGAACCTCTGAGATTGATGGGGCGATTGAGTTGGCATTCACTGCATCACGCCAATGGCTTATCAACTCTGGTCTTTTTAGTCTCATCAGAGGTGAAATTGGACACGGAAAAGCTCAAGACGTCATTATTTCAGGCGATCATGGACGTCGCCTGCAGATAAAGCGGCCGGAATCATTCTTAAACGACGTGGTTCTGGAATCTCCGCCTGCAAGATCATGGCTGGCCAACCGACTGTCCGTCTCTCGGCATTTATACTACCTCAACCGGGCAACATTTGGAAAGAGGAAGATGCCGTACATCTGGCTTGTTACCGGTGTTCAGTATATCACAAATGCGGAAGTCGCCGCAACCCGGATGCTGTCTAAGAAGCTCTCAGCCTCGGCCAACATACCCATTCCAGAACCTGTCGCAGCTGCAGCCGTGATATTAGGTGGACAGGAAGGTGTTGGTGCTGGAGTTGAATATGGCAATACCGATCAAGCAAAAACTTCGTACCATCATCAAGATGAAAGGGTGTGGGCAGCCCAGTTCACGCAATTGTCAGTAAGATTTTCGATGGAACCTTTACCTGTCAACGACTTGCCAACGCGAGTTCCGCTGTATGATCTGGTCAATTTGAAAAGCGGAGGGGTTAGAAGCGACAATAGAGCTGATGAGCCTTCGCCAAATGAGACATTTGCAGAATTGTCTGTTCTGGACGAAGACGAGATATCACAACCCCATGGCGAAAACCTCATAAGTACGATGCAGGATGTGGATTGGGAAATGTTTGATAGCGTTTTGACGAACAACTTGTATGACTTCGAGGGTGAAGATGTAGCGGAAGCGAAGTGAGTAGGGAAGACGAATGGAGGTCATCTACTTATATACTTGCGGCAGAACAGCGGATGCCAATTGGTCAACGCTTTCGGACGTCATGTGCCTGCAGGGAAAGAATGAACAACAAAAGACGTTGCCCCCCAACGCCTCTTTTGTTCCACTCGTCGCAAAGTCCACTCACTTCGGTACCGAAAGAGAGTTTTCAAATTAGAGTCCTTGCGAAGAAGACTCGAATCAACGGGCAGATTGTCCAGCACGATATCATCCCATGATACTTCATCCTCTCCTTCTACAATAAACACCATAAAAGTGTCTGCCGTGTCATTCGAGTCGCTTGCTGAACTTTTGGCTGGAATATGTGTCCGAAACTCATGCGGACGTGAATATCTCTCCGGCTCCAGTATGTCTTTGACCAATTTGGACGCGAACTTCCGAACAACTCCCCAGGATGGATTGAGCTCGAAAATAGCTACCCAGACAAACTGGGCGGGACCGCTGTACTTCAGCCTTAGTCCTAGTTCTTCCCCTTCGATTACCTTATATCGTTCGATGCCATCTCTATCATTGGCTTCCAGCCTCTCAGAACCCCTATAGAAGAAGACTTCAAACTTTTCCTCTTGTATGTATGCTATTCGAGGAAGATAAAGAAGTGTATAGATGTCTCGATAGCGGCCAACGTGTTGGAGAACGTAGGCTAGCTTTTGAATCGCGAAATGGCTACTCACAGCGATAACAGGGAGTCTTTGAAGCTTGACAAAGCCGAAGGTTATCGAGGTACGCTCAAAGATATCGAATTTTTCGTCTTGGCTTATGCTGACAACGAAGTCCTCTTTGCCGCTTGCGAGGTTGTCAAGCGTAAGGTTTGGGGTCTTTTCGAGTTCGGCTTGCAGCAGATCTTTCATTCCAGCTTCATCCGACACGAATCTGACCAACACCTTTTCACTGAGCGCCCAGGTTCGGAGTACTCCATTGCCCCCTTCTGTTACACGCGAGTGAACAAACTCTTCACCAGTGATGATATCGGCCAACTCGGCCACTGAATTGAAGTCATTTGTTTGAACTATGCGAGCTTCGCGGGCATGTTCATGGTTTTGGGCCTCCTCAAAATCGACATCTTTTGGATAAATATCGTACGTGGCGCCGATGGCAACACCCTGAGCACTACCGATGTCCAGACGCACCCTATTGTCCCAAGTCTCGATCACTCGGCAATTTGGTCGCCTTACATAGTTTTTTGCTCCGAAAAACTCATAATCGGCATCTCCGTATAGCACTGGGGTTTGGCGCGTACCAGGCAAGGTAGCTTTGATCTGGTTGTGTACGTAATCTTTCACAGCGATGTATGATGGAAGGCTTATTGTCCGACGTTGGCTCAAAAAGTCCAGAATCCAATGAGTGAGAACACCTCGCTTGACCATAGAGTTCGTGCCCATCACCTCGAAGGTACCCTCCCCAGCCGTCTGTTGTATACCACAGGCGGTAAGAACGGTACAGCCATTCGGTTTGGACAGCCAATTCTCTGTCACTTTCGCCTGCCGGGTTCCAGATATGCTCACGCTATGCTCCCGTGCAGCGTTCTCAGCCACTTTGTCATCACCGAGGTCGCTGTCGTCATGACAGTCGGGTATGGTTCGGACCGTATAGGCAGTGTTGTTGCGCAGTCCTCTGCCCGAGAAGCAAGCATCAAGCACCAATGTGACACGAATACCCTTCTTTTCAACCATTGCCTGGATTCTGATGCCGAGTTCGTTTGCGGTCAAGTATCTTCCATCTGTTTGGAGGACATCCGTGGTGGCCAAGGCGGCGCCGAGGAGAGTGTCGCCTTCTGAGGATACTTTGTTTTTGGGAACCTTGCCTCGTTGGATCCCGTGGCCAGAGAATTGGATATAGACAAGAGCACCAGGCCGGGATATTTTAGCGATATATTCAAGTTCTCGAACGATGTTTGCGTGGGTTGGCCACTTTGACAGATCATCTTCCGTAGGACACGAGGGATGACCGTTATCGTAAGACGCAGTCAATTTGACTATGTTCTCTTTTGAGACACCAATTTTGCAGAGAAAGGCCTCAACATCATTCACGTCTTGAACCGCACCACGGAGATGGGGAAACCTGATCGGATTGTCGTCGAAGTTCTCAGGGCTAGGAAAATAGAAGTCGCAACCTATCAAAAGAGCTCTCGAGTTGGTCCTCGCCATTGTCGCGAGAGGTTCGGGATGGAAGGCGACAGAAAGGTAGTAGATAACAATGAGGACAATCCAGTTCAGTCGGAAGGATGATTAGGAGTGCTTGTTCATCACACAAGCACACTATTACAAAAAGAGGAAGCTCCGCAGATAAGGACATTGACATAGCCAAAGACATAGCCAAAGGAAAATCAAAATTCCGACTCAACGTACAGAAAGGATCGCGAAAATCGAACGCGTATTGGAAGTAACGTCGCAGCTGCCGCTGTAACAGCGATAAAGGCGCAGGTAAAGCTAACCCATCCGCGCATTCGCGCTATTAGAGCTAGGCGTGATTGAGTACCTTTGGCGCAGAATGCGTGCAGATCACCAGGCTATAGCGAGCTGACAGTAGATCTTGGCTGCAGCTTGGCCTAGAAATCGGCGCTAGCGGTCTTGAGAGGCATGCCGACGTGGTGAGCTTGATTAAGTCTTTCGATCGATCAGCAGGGAAGATGACAGCTAGTTATGGATCAAGGTCGATGTGGTGGTATGTCTCCACGTTACAAAGGTAGGTATGGTTGCTAAATTTTGGGTTGACTGTACTGTATCAAAGCTAGAATCCACACTGGAAACGCGCCAGCTGACTAAACAAGCTTTATTGGTTGTTAGGTTCCCGCTGCGATGTCCGCAGCTATACCTAAATGCAAAGGTTTGGTGGACAGTCGACGTTTTATTGGACAAGCCAACATTGCCCCACTTCATCATATTAATGGTACAGCCAGCTGTCCCCTAGCCTCTACGGCGACTGGTTCCTTCAACCCTGTCTCAGTTAGAGTGCTGGTGCCTCCGCGCCACAGTTACTCTGTGAACACTGACTTGTTACCCCATATCTGCATGTACATAATCTTCTCCAGGCTCTAGCGACTCAAGAGCTTCTACTGCAGCTTGATTTGGATTCATATTGGTGGAGTTGTGGCGCAATAAAGTTTAAGCTGCTATAATGCTTAGTTTAGCTTAGTTTAGTTTAGTTATCCTACGTACTGCGCAGCTATGCCCGGAGTAGCAGGCGTAGCAGACAGCAGACGCAGTGCAGACGCGAATTCGCACGGCCCTACAGTGCTGCACGTGCCCAGTCGCTGGCCACCGCGTGACGTGGCGATATTGGATTGGCGGCGGCTTAACGGCGATGCCGATAGGGCGGGTGACAGCGATCAGCAGTAAGGATCCCGCGCGCCCACTGACAACGCTAAGATACATGGTCAAATCGACTCAGCCCCCACTCCAATTTCTCGAGCGCTGATTCGCTCGCTTGCGCGAAGCTGTCCTGTGCTGGCGCGAACGCTCCGCCTCACCAAAACCTCTTATTCATCACCAACTGCAGAGCTCGCTTGTCTAGTCCAGCAATGATGGCTTACTACCCACGTGCGCATCTAAACAAACACTTGCGCACCGCTTGGCAAAAAGTGACGGCACTAATATGCCAGGTCTTCTATGAAAGAAGACAAGTTTACTAGCTGCTCACCTGTCACCTCGAACTATGAAACTTCATCGTTAGGGAGACTCAATCGCCCGTTTATAACACGGATGAACTACGCCCTGTGTAGTAAATTTGTTACGCCGCACGCGGAGCTAGCAAATTAATTTACCTACGATACCTTCTATATTCACTTTCTATCCAAACATACAGCAGCAAAGGCGCTGAACAGTACGCGACGGGTCAACCTTTTCAGCTCTCCTGTTCAACAGAGTAGCGTAGAGCACGCAATTCTAGACGAGACGCTTATAGATCTTGTGCTAGGCGCGCTGCTTTCGCACAGCAAGGTTCTTCGTGTACGTTAGCGGGATTCCTTTAGCACGCCGCAGACGTACGCATGTATAACTTCAGCAAATTTGTCTCCGTTAGAACGGCGTTCAGGCTAAGAGTGTAGTGTTCGGATGCATCATGTGCAAGACAATCTAGCACTTGAGCTTATAGAGGAATTACGGTATAGCGTAGGAGAGAAGTAGAAGTAATAGTGTGTGGAGACGGCCTTCCTTGTTTAGGGTAGAGAGGTTTTCTTTTACCCTTACTATGAACTTGCTTTGCAGGTTATACATGTCTTGGTTCCGGGAACTGATTGTATATTATGTGCATAGCAGGGAGCAGTAGAGAGGGAGGAGGAGAGGGGGCGCTAGTGGAGACTGGGGAGGGGGGGGAGGCGGCGGTCGTTGAATTAACCCAAGGGGTTAGAGCATAGGTAAAAGATATCGACTATGTAATGAGGTGGGCCTAGTCAACGAGGATGCTGGAAAGGTCACAGTGCTAAATGCGTTAATCTCGCTTCCTTGCATCTCAGAGGATAAGTCTACGTCATCGAGTCCTGCGACCATGCGCAAAGCCTACACTGCGAGATCCAGCATTGTGTCAAAGCGGAGACAACGGGAGAAAAAGCGAGTCTAGAAGCGTGGAGTCTCTACAAAGGGAGCTGGAGAGGATATACTCCCTCAACGTGAGGCTGATTAGCAGATTGCTCATGAAGAGCGTGAAGGAGGAGAACGGTCACGCCTTAGCCGCTAGCCTCTGGCGCGCTGCACGAGGTGCAGGGAGACTGGCTGCAGCGCACATACGTGTAAAAGAATACTTAGGATACTGCTCGATCTACTATATAAATATCCACATATTATATAACAAAGTGGTTGACTTATATGCTTCAATAGGTGCGCAAAGTTGGTGGGGTGGGCGCCTCGCTTGTAAAACACGTTACATGTCATCATCAAACATGTGTAAATGCTGAAACAAATTCGAAAGAACTGAGATTCTAGACGCAATGCCCCGTTCTTGCGCAGACCCTTCTTGGGTTCGGAGCAGCCTATGTATCCTCACTTGGAGTACCAGAGAACCTAGACACCCGTACCTGGATGATCTGTTAGCCAGGCTTGCATATCTTCGACCTCCTTCAAGTCGTCGGTGGTGTAATGCGAGTTCTTATCGAAAATATCAAGCGACGCTTTGATATCCTCTTTCCTGATGACATGACTCTAGTTGTTGGAGATCAGCGTACGTCCACTGTTAGATTGTTTGTGTGTAGAGACATACCTTTGTCAGCTCCTTCACTACCACCGCTGTGGATTCAGCAATTGCTTCATCGGCATCTGCTTGAGTCATTTTGCCCTTTTCAACCATCTTCTGTAATGAATGCTTCTCAAAGATGATGGCGATTGCTTCAGATTCCAAGTTTCTGACCCCCTCAGCCTGGAGATGTAAATTCTCTGCGACGAATCGTTTGGCGCATAGTTCATGGATGCCCCTGGACGAATCAGTGTCAGTTTGACTCTACTCAAGAAGACTTATGGGAGAATCAATGCGTACTTAATAAGTTCATCTCTATGTTTCGCGCCTTCAATCCCATCGGCGATAATGGTTCCAATGGCCGCAAGAAAGCTGAGAAGCAGTGCACCATTACCAAAAAGGCGAAGACCTTTCAATGCCATGCCACCAATCCCAATTGCAGAATCGGCAGCCGCAGCAGTGCCTTCAGCAATAACCCTTGCAGCATCAGCGGATACCTCACCACCAGCCACAATACTATCAGCAGCAGCCTCCAAAGCATCTGCGCTTGCTTCGATAACTTCTGAACCAGCCGCTTCAGCGCCACTTCCGGCCAAAGCTGGATCACCAGGTACACGGGGCTCTCTCAGCTTTTCAAGCGCAAACTCGGCCATTTCGATCATATTGCCTGCTGCAATAGTGTCTGAAGTAAATGTTTAGCGACTGGGACGCCGTACACGAGCAAATATTATGGGAATGGGAAGAGTCTGACCTTCAGCAGCAATTGCTGCCGCACTAACCAAGGCCCGAAATGCCGAGATCCAGTGGAACATGTCGACGAGCTGTCCGCATAGCCAAGCAAAATCGCCAGCTAATCACATTCAGTACGTTGAATTAAAAACAATCGGCGTGATGGGAAACCTTACTCGCTAGCCTAGCAAGACACCCAAAAGCGCCTACAGCACTGATAACTTGAAAAGCCATTTCAAAATCTTTCCCTTGCTGTTTGACCATGTCCTCAAGCTCTTCATACCGCTTCCTCTCGTTCTCGGGCAACAATTCTTTCAACTTATCAATCATGCCCTGGATAGAGAGCAACCCCGCTGATTCAGCCAACCCTTCGAGTAGCTCGAAAACATCTTCGTTTTGTTTTTTCATACCATCTCGGATTTTTATTATGGCATCTTCGATGAATGATATGTCGTTTGCGAGATCGCGGGCACGTTGGGCGCGGTCTGGGTTATCTGGGGAAAAGAGTGTGAGCTTGGAAGAATAGTGGGGTGAGGTGGGTACGAACCTGGAAAGAGGACCATGGTGTTGGACTAATGATGATAGTCAATTTCGAATTGTAATAAAGTGATGAATGTGTGCTTGCTTGAGGAGGAACCAAAAGAGATGCAAGATAAGGGCCAGGCAGTAGGTTCTATGGGGGGTGTTTGGTAAACAGCCAATCCTTATGTCGTGATGAACATCCGCGTCTCTCAGCTGAAATTCCCTAGTATATGATGCTTTGCTGAGTTGGCCCCCTCTCCATCTGTATTAGGGAACTGCGCACCCCGCCCCAAAATCGCCCACATGCAACACGAGCTGGGTGCCGATTCTCTCCTACTGTAGCCTAGCGTGGCAGTACCCCTTAATTTATGCCCTTTAGGTTTAGCGTGCTGTACTAACTCTATATCTACAGGATGCACAACAAAGGTACGCGTCTAGAGTTACTTTTGTTTCTGTTTTCTAGATTTTGTTTTGTTTAAAGCGTGGAGATGGCAGCAACTTGGATTCTATCAACACCAGGGTCTATTGCTAAGCAAAATGTATGCAATGTCAGCTACCAATCTGCTAAGCTTGCTTTCCAAACACTACAGGAACATGGACC
Source organism: Phoma herbarum (assembly GCA_001599375.1). Taxonomy (NCBI): domain Eukaryota; kingdom Fungi; phylum Ascomycota; class Dothideomycetes; order Pleosporales; family Didymellaceae; genus Phoma; species Phoma herbarum. Next base: position 181,686 of record BCGR01000029.1, read on the forward strand.
GGTCGCTCTAGACTACGTTACGTTTGTTGCCAGCGAGAACGTTGTTATCTGTACACCTTGTTACACCGCAGTACCTGTGACTGGTCTGAACACACACTTGCGGACTTGCCACTATGTGCCCGCCAAAGTGCGTCGAGCAACGATAGCACGATTTGACGGCGTGCCTGCTGCGAAGTCCTTCAATGATCTAGTGCCCCGTCCAGATGGATCTTCGCCGCTCTCTTATCTTTCTCCGCCCTTGCCTGGATTTCGCTGTCCACACTGTACGGAGGGAAAGACAATCAACTGGGATCAAATGCGACGGCATGCGAAGACGAATCATAACATCAGTGCTCTTGAGTGTTTTCAAGACGATTCTCGATACAAGTATTACCTGCAAAGCGAATTGACCTGCTTCTTAGGCTTTTTCTTTTGTCGCGTTGCTGCTGATACAAGCGTCTATCGCCGGAGCAATGCCTGACGTGAACTGCCGTCGCGACAATGTCAGAGAACTTCTTACCAGATATGATCTTCTGAAGAACGAGCCAGAGCCAGTTATCGTCTGCTATTCCTGCAAATTCTCGCGTGGGGATTCTCCAAACGCCTTCGTGAACCACTTTGCCGAGAAGCACAACGTATCCAGATCAACTACGAAGGAGCCGAGATCTTGAACAGATGGAATATTATATTCGAGAACCCTGAAGCCAAGCTTCTTCTGATTGGCATTGCATTTAGCCGCTTCTATAACAAATTTGAAGATATTCGTGTCGAGAATGTGGAATTCAGCACGTTCCTACGTCTCCCGCAGCAAACAAGCTAGAGGAACAGAACTCAACACATACAGGTCGTTCCGATCGCCAGTTCGATGGTATCCAGTCATCACTCAGTCATCCTCTGAATTTAGACAGGCTCTAAAGCATGAGTGTGGAATCCATCGCATAACGTACAGGAAAAGGCCGGGCTCAGATCTACTTTTCGTGTGTAATGGGCCACTCTCGAGCCAGACTCTTTTCGACAATTCGGAAATACTCGCTCGCCACTTCCGTTCACAAGACTCACGTTCGGGCAGTTCTGCGGGCCGGAATGATTGTAACGGCAGTAATCACATGTGAAGTGGTATTCACCGACGTCTTTCGCCAGGGATCCATATCGCCTACCCAGAAGGAGGTCTGTCGCAAGGTCTGCGTTTGATCGTAGGAGTTCTACCACAGTTCCGTTTTGCAGGGTCGCCTTGAGAATGTAGCAGCGGCTCGCTACTGTAGAGATAACGATCGTACGTATCTCTTTATGGGCCGATGCTTCCGTTGTCGTAAAGTCATACACAAAAGCAGCAATTGCACGCCACTCGTCGCTCTCTACTGCTTGGATTGACTTTGCGAGTAAGGTCTTCGCAAGCCTCTAAAGAGATGCACAATCGTATTTGTCTGCTAGTATTGCGACTTGTGCATGCAGAAGGGCCTCGGATTTGTCGTATTTAGACGCCGTGTAGCCTGCTTCGTAGAAGTACGAAACCATGCAGTCGACCGCGTCAGCATATTCTGGCTCATCTACCAGAGAAACGACTCCAGTCTCTGATTCCTGTCGAACAAGTCAAATCGTCGCTTCCATTTCAGCTATCATTTGTTACCTTGAGACCGCTCGTAAGAGCTTTCTGGAACCATTTGGAATGGCAGATTGTGAGTGCTTTGTGGATCCGCCAGGTTTTCTGTCCAAAATTCAAAGTGAGATCTGATAGCTGACCGGATAACAAGTAGGAGACATCGAGAACGTAATTTTCGAACGCCATGGCTGCCTGATCAGGATCCTTGTTTTTGCGGTTTGCAGTAAGTCGTCGGCTAGGCGGGGAGCTTTTAGTACGGCCCTAGCCCGCTACATTCCAGCGTAAAAGAACGGTGCCCTGCATGAAATGGATCGTTCCACAGTCCCCATTCCAGTTATGAGCTTCAAGGGGCGCAGACGTGCAGCATGACGTCAGGCAATCTCATCATTCTGCAGACGGTGATTGATCAGCGACTCTTATACGTCATTCATGCCGCGTGGTAGCAAAGCTTGCTGCTCTCCGATACGCAGGCGACGTGCGCTTCTATTTCCAAGCAGTTCTGTTACACGTGCCTGGTTTCGCAGTGTTTTTGTATGTCCGACGAGCGAGGCAACACTGTATCGCATAGATCACCAGTATTCTTGTCTTTAAATCGACGATGGAACCCCCTGGACACAGGGTTTGGTGAACTCGATAGTGATAGTTGATGACGTCTTGGCAGATACGTCTCTGGTCAGCCAGCTTATGTGTCTTATCTCTGCCCGGGGTATGAACGGTCGATTGTCCTAACCTAGTATATGATGCTTCGTGGCATCGACACCTGATACGTCCCGACTAGGCAGTCGTGCACCCTGCCCCATGTTTGCGCGCATGCAACGCGACCCAGGCGCTGTTTCATTCCCAATGTAGTCTAGTGGCGCGCCACCTACTGATACAAGTGCTTCAGGCTTAGCGTAGATTCTAAGAAACATCATAATTATACTAGCAAAGCTGTCCTCCCCGACAAGCGGTTACTTCTGCGTTTTGTTGGCAGTCGTGTTTGAAGCGTGGAGATGGCGGTAAACTGGATTGTGTCGACGCCAGCGTCTATCGCGAACCATTCTATACATCATTTCAGTCGCCAGTTTGCTGAGTGTCTTTTCTAGACCCTACAGAAGCATGGGTCGATTGCTCTAGACTACGTTACACTTTGTCGCCAGGAAGAACACAATCGTCTGCACTCCCTGTTACACCGCCCTACCTGTCAGTGGTTTAAGGACCCACTTACACACTTGACACTATGTGCCATCCAGGCTACGCCGAACGACAATAGCCCAAGGACATGACTGACACTTGTTGATTGTCTCGAAGAATGACCAGAACATGACCATCAGAGGGCAAATAGCCTTTGAGAGCACAAGATCGTGCTTTGATGCGTTGAAGGTAGTGGCTGTACTACATTGGCATTTCGAATGGGCAGAGACGGTGTGGCGACCGTGGTTGTTATTGTTACCATCTGTTTAAATGGAGTGTGATGCAAACAATTCTCAGAGTAGCTTTGTTCTATCAGTCAAAATTTTAGTGGGCCGGAAGAAAAGTTGAACGGGCAAAGCCACGAGCTGCAGCCCTACAAGATTATCAGCAGTTTCTCACGCACTATGTGCCTTGAAGCGCTGAGCGACCGAGTCTCACAATATGAAATACAAGAGACTTGCATTGAGCAGCCAGCGCTAAACACCAGCATTCCAGACAGGAGGCAAGAACAGTCGGGAAGGCATGTGGGTCAAGTAACCGATGACGGAACAGGCGGCTGAGGAAGCGGGGTTAATCCAGCCACCCTACATGGCAGCGAACCGACAGGTGGAGCACCAGCGCTGACCTTTTTTGCCCTAATTACCAATTTCGTACTGGTCCCGAATCGACTTCGCGAGTACCCCTGCACTTACCTCCTGCCATCTTGACTTCGAAACATCCGCTGCCGTACTCAAGGGCGAGCACTCAGACCGTTCCAGACTGGGCTCTAGATCCATCCAGACCCCACCTGCTCAATCTGACGCTTCTCAGGGTACGACTATCTATTCTACAATGCTTACAAAAGCGTCATACCTTATAGAGGACTGGACGAACATGTTGAGGATTCTCGTTAGGTCGAGCCTCCGCGTCATTGCCCAGTCGTACCTGAGTACAAGGACTGTGGTATTGCGCAGACCGAAGAAGACGTTGTATCACTTGTAGATGGTACTCGCCGCTCGACTATCTTGCTCCGCCCGTTCGTGGCTAACATGTCCCTTCGAAACAATTAGCACAGTGCTGTTTCGGCGTAGGCGCATTCAAGACGTTCTTGCTTAGGTAACACAACGGCCAGTCAAGACCCACCGAGAGAACAGATCTTCCAGTTTGGTGGAAGCAAAGTGGAGAGTCTGTACACTCGAGACGCTGCACTCTGCAGAGACCACCGAGTGCAGGAAGGGATGGAAGCTCTGCTGCATCTCTGGCCGAGGCTCGAGCGGAAGTCGGGCGTCTTCTGATTAATCTTGATTATTTCGAGCCGACAACTCAGCTTGTTGGCTCGAAAAGACCGATCGCCAGGAGCTGCGAAAGCAGTGCACTTTTTTGCCAAAGGTCTAAACTCTAAGAGAAGTCTATTTGTATCACGAACCTGTGATGTATTGTTCAGGCTCGCTGATTATGTTGAGAAGACACAAAACGGGTGCCGGCACTAGCGCGTTACACATGGGCATGCAGCAAACACAATGCTAGCTTATCTTGATGCCGTTTATCGGAAACGATCACATGGACACTATCTTGTCCATTGCGTTCGCAGGACAAGCGCTGTCACGAACATGTACAATCGCACAAATAGGGTCACCTGATGGTCTGGGTAGAGTGATGGGGAATTGAGTAATTCTCTGGTCCTACCAGAACTGCACCCACATGGTGCTTGTGTTAGGTATCGCCAGTAATTGGCTTGCTGTGAACAGCACAGCTGGTCAGTGCATCCAGCAAACTACGCTCACAATGGTATCTGTATGAATACTGTTGAGAGGGATCTCTACCGTATAGTTACCATACAATGCTTTGGTCGGCCACACGTATAAGAATCGTCTCCGCGTCTGTGTATCCTCAGTTGTCGACGTTGCCATTGACTCTCCTTACTTACCGCGCTGCGATCACGTGCATCGAAGATCTGACGTTCTCAACTCATTTGACTTTCTGCATGGAACATCAGTTTATCAGACTTATCAGGACACCGAACTTGATCGCGCAATGCCAACGTATGACCCCCGTTGACTTTTGAGGTTCTCGCGTGGACAACAACATACTGAGCTAAAGTCTAGTCCTCACAGCCTGATAGAGCGATGCATTCGCGAGCTCACGAGCGGAGACGGACAGGCTTATACGATGCACTGGGATGGCGGAGATGGCGGAGATGGGGACAATCCAGATGTCCTCATCATACTCATCAACCACGGATGCCAGACCTGCTTCCGCATCGCAGTGCCCCGTGGCAACAATGACATCGAAAATGCAAAAGCAGTCTGCTGTCAGGCTGTGCTGTATCGTACGACACAAGGCGATGCAGATGTCTACTTTGCTGTTCTCGACATCCGTCTACAGGCGGTATACGTTTGTTTGTGCAGCCCGTCGCAACAGGAGTTCAAAGACGTCTCCCAACACTTTATACAAGGACAAGCAGGACGAGCGGTTGAGAGGTTGAAGACTTACATAGTCTCAAACGCGTACGTTCTGTCAAAGGCTGGCATGAGGACGGAGTTGGAATAGCGAGCGAACACGGAAACACCTTCAACATGGTTCAAAGGCTGGATCCGGAGCGATATCGGGAGCGTAATGTATCAATGAGAGGTATGGCGCCTAGCGCTAGCCGAACAACGTTGGCAAGCCGGTGGGGGCACGTATCGCGTTCGTCTCACAACCATGTGTTACGTATTCCAAGCGCCTCTGTCTTTGCTTTGATCCAAGCATATAATGTGCTGAGCTGTGTGCTTTTGTGACGAATCTAATGCCTACTGGACCGGCGGGCACGATCTGTTCTGGTTCCACGTCTCGTGGTAATCGTATTGATATATCGTAGCCAGACATCGTGACCTTGAGTTGGAATCGTGGTGGTGTTTACAGGTGCGCTTATAATTCGTCAAACCGGCCGTCCATACGTGCCCCTACACAAGGCTTGCTGCTTGCATGTTGCAACCACACAGCTGCCAAGTCGGGACCGTGTTATCGCTCGTTGATGATTCCATTTAGAGGGTCCAAATACGTCATGAGAGCTGATCGCTCACGGGTCTGGTCGCTCACGGGTCTCATCGCTTCGGCGGACACAGGGTCAGCGCCGTTCTCAGGCGGCGGACCATTCCCTCAAACGAACAAGAAATCCCAACATCAGGTAACAGGCCTTCAAAGAGAAGAGTGAGCGCGATCGTCCAGGTTTTGAGCGAGAACGGCGGCTGCATTTGCGATCTTGACCCTCGAAATACGCGCAGACGACCCTCGGCTGTTGTCTCAGCTGTGAACTTTGGTAGAGGATCTTCAGGAGAAGACCTCTCATTGTCCGCCGTCGATCCCTGTGCAACAAGATACTCCCAATGATCCAGTGCTTGACTGAGCACTCTGAAGTCGTTGTACCAGTCGTCGTGTGGGTGACGATGGGGGCTCTTCCGGTACAAGCACCGAGCAACGGATACCATCTCATCCGACATGACCTCTGACTTCGTTTTGGCGTCGATGAGAAGTTTCTGTAACCTCTGTTGAACCTTCAGGTTCGTGACAGGCACCTCGCACTCACTAAAGCTGTGGTGAGCGTCCGGACTTGCCTCGTGCTCGACTTTGCTTACCACGGCCGTACGTTTCGGCGATGCGGATGCTGCTGGGCAGGTATGAAGAGGAGTTGTATTGATTAGCGACGCTTCCGTAATGACCCTCTGTGTTCTTGCAACTGCCGGATCTAGCAAATCTGGCGAGCCCTGGCGTGCAGCTGCCGTGGTCTTTGGAGACTGCAGTCGCCGCTCCACGTCGATCTTCTCACTGGCATTGCTCATTTTCCGCTTCAATGAGCGGTGGTTCTGGGAAGACTCGGTGTCAAAGATCCACGGGTTTTGCTCCGAGCTTTTCGAACCGACATCACAGCTTAGCCCCTCATTGTATGTATAATGGCTCACTTCCACCATCGCTCCAGCCGCTCCGCCGTCTGGCGGATGTAACGGTGAGGTTTCAAGGCAGGGAAGTCCGTCTTGGGCGCCCACATCTTGATGAGATTCGGGTTCGTCTTGACGGCTTTCGTTCGTCTCTACGGGTCCTTGGGTCGCTCGGCTGTGTGTAATGATCTTCTTTTGCAGTCGGGCTGCCATCCAGTGCCGGAAGGTCAACTTTATCCTGCATCCAATAAGTCGCCACACCGCACATGAGCGGCTTACCAAAGCTCACATTTCTTGGTCGTTTTCCACATACCCGCCAGACGCGGTCAATGCGCCCCACCTAGGGTAAGCCCCTCCGAGGTTACTCTTCAGTCGTGTGCTTGCCCCGCAGTCTTCGCCCCAGATGCGACGTCCGTATCCTTTCACCTCGAGTATCCGGTTAGCCTCGCATTCGAGGAAGGCGCCGCCCTGCAGCTCCTCGTTACGCCTTGCAGCGTCGTTTGCGAGATTGTTGACGACTCGACTTGCAAGTTTTGCCATATCAATGATGGTTGTGTCGTAAAACCTCGGATAGGTCGTGCGGTCGTTCTCCGCCGGCAGCCATAAGCGTCGAAGATAGATCTTGGGGTGTTCTGCTTTGACGCCAGGAAAGCCAAGCAGATCGTGCTCGTTCGGGTCGGCAGACAAGTTCTCCGCGCTCATCTTGTCTTCACGCCACCGTAGATCGTTCGAGTTCGAAGCGAGTGGTGTTGGCAGCAGGGTCGTTCGAAATGTTGGTCGATGGCGTGGTGCGCGCAGCAACGCCCGATCCTATTGCGACATAATGCTGTTCAGTTGAATCTCATCTCCACGCGAGAGCGTCAGGCCAGCGCGTTGCGCGGTTGATGATTGCTGCACAATGTCCAACATGGCACGTAGAAGGGATCGGACGATGGTGCATGATGGAATCAAGCGAATGTGGAACGTGCTGACGTGTGCAACCGCGCCAGGAGCTCGGACCATTTCCGTGGAAGGGTGACCCTCCGAAAGTTCGGCACTCGTGGTCTGCCTCCTGAGCACTTCCCAAACAGGTCACCTATAGATGCAGTGATCGTGCGTGTGAACAAGTCTCACGTGAAACTGAACGCTCGGGAGCGCAGCACTCAACCTTCCCAGCCCACCTGGCGAGATTTTGCAGGGTTGCCAAAGACGACACAGTTTGCTGGAATATCCTGTGCACGCACGGTCAGCGTCTTCCAATTGTTTCATTCGCTTACATGGGGGCTGATGGTCTGCTATCATAGATTCTCGCGGCGGGAGGCAACGGTGTACACTTGCCTGGACGACGACGGACCCTGCACGCACGATCACGTATCGCCAATGCGGACGCCGGCCTTGATAATGCATGCGTCACCGACGTAGACATTTTTGCCTATGCAGACTTCGCGAGCAGTCTCCGTACGCTCGCTTTCCTCCAGTGACCCCGAAACAGTGGGCTCGTCCAGAGTTGAGATGGTCACGCGAGCACCAATCTTTGTGTTCTTTCCTATCACGATCCTGCCAGAGTCGAGCAGTTGACAGCCGGGCCCAAGAATTACATTGTCTCCAATAGAGAGGTTGTAGCCATAGTCGCAGTGGAACGGCGCGGACACATTAACGTCATAACCCAAATGGCCGGTAACATGGCGCTCACCAGCGCGAGGGTAAATCCACCCAGCCGTGACAAGTTGCCTGAAGAGCCACATACGCTCGTCAGAAGCTCTCTGCACAGCGGTATTGAAGCGGAATGATGCCTGCGAGGAAAGGTCACGCTCGTCAACAAGCTGTGCAGTGTTTGGCGAAAACAATTGCCCTGACAGCATCTTGTCCTTCTCGCTGATCCTCGAAGGGGAAGCCTGTGTGCGGTGCGATGACGACGGTGCTGGTTGCGCAGCCAGTGCGGGAGATGGTGGCGGCTGAGAACGATTCGAACGATGGTCACCGAGCCAGGCTTCATCAGACGAAGCTGGGTTTTCCAGTTGTGCGTACTTCGGGAGCTGTGATGCTGCTGTTGGGAAACAGGGGGCTATTTGGCTCGCACTCTGCTGTGTATGACATTCCCCAGCAGGACTGCGTGATTGCGGTGGAACTAGCGGTCGATGCGTATGCTGTTGTGGTTTGACGTAGGTGTCGTACCAAAGGCTCCCTATTCTGACGGCAAAAGTTAAACCATACTCTGGAAAGTCTATAGTATGAGTCTTACGATATCTGACGACCCTGCTCATCAGTGCGAGCAGACCTGTCTCCAGATGTTACGATCCCGCTGGGCACTGTGGGTTCTGAGTAGCTCTTCTGACTCGGTTTACACCAAGGGGTATGTATAACGGTACAGGTCGGGCACGGAACGATGTAGGCAGGAGCTGCTGCAGGCGACATTCGCCGATGCAGACCTAATGGCGCAGGAGCCTGTGCGTTGTTATTCTTCGACCATAGAGTCGGTTTGGTGTAGCCCGCGCATTCGAAGTTACCCTGTAGGCAGTTCTTGCACTTTGGCTTGGCTTCATCGCATTTCTTCTTGCGCCTCCGGCAGGTTCCACATCCTGTCTTAGTTCGATTGCTGAAATGTCGTGTTTTTCTGGCCCGTATCTGATCGCAGTGCGGATCAACTCTGGGGTCATCAGACGCGTTTTCCTTGCGTGCGCTAGGAGCGTCCGTGGTTACAAAGGGCCCGTCTGTGTATGGGACGTTCAGCGTGCCTGGCTCGTGTCTCTGGTTGCGTTCGTGATCTTGGATATCGACATTCACACGGTGCCCAAGACAGGAGGCCTCTCTTGCAGGTACAGACCGCTGACAGGGCTCAAAGTTTGGCTTTCGCTCAACGAAGGGTGTTTTAAAGAACGGTCCGGCCAGCATGGCCAGGTTTCCCGAAGCCCTGCGCAAGTTTCCAGCCTCGTTTGAGCGTGATCGTTCTCCGTTGGAGATAAATCCATCAGTTCCATCTCTAGCCGGCGCAGTAGGGTCAACAGAATCGCTGATTTGTCGAAAGCTGGGCTCTCGTGGAACATGCTCCATAGCCTCCACACACTCGGGTCCAGTCAAGTTGTGTGGCCTTAGGGAAGATGCTCCTCCGTTGATGACAGTAAAGGCAGGCGCATCGTCGTTCTCGAGTATGTTCTTCTGCAGGTCTAAATCATGTACAATTGCTGAGATGCGCAGTACGGCAGACATAGTACTGGTCTCCCCCCTAGCAGGGATGATACACGGGAACTCCTCAAGGAGAATGACCTCGCTACTTGTTTCAGGCTATTTGATGAAGACTTTGACCAATACGGAGGTGTTGCGACGGATGGTAATGCGACAAGATAGTGTCTCCGATGCCACGATACAAGGAGAGCTCTCGAGCTACCAGCGTCGATGGCGCTGAAACGGTCGGTGCATTGACGGCAGGGCAGGGCCACCGATACGGTTGTTGACTCTCTTGGTGATGACAGGTGTCAATGTCTGTGACCGGAAGTCCAGGGTTTTAGCTAGGTAGTATGTTTTCTGGCGATGACGCGGTGTGTGAGCGTAGCCATTTTGTATAGCGGCCTAGCTGCCCGCTGCGGCGAGGGCAATGCCCAGGACGACGAGGTCGGACTGTGCCATGACTTAGTGCGGCGCGGTGACGTGCGGCGCGGTAGTCAGCGAAGGAGCTATTGGAACGCTTGTCGGGGCACAGGCTGCCGTACCTGCTCGCCGTCGTCAAGTTTGTGCATTGAGCCATCGCTGCGCAATCTCTCCAGACGAAAACAAGGCTAGCGAAATCCTGGGAGCTGGGCGTCACAACAAGACGGTCCATATAACTGGCTGTTGATATCGGCAATCTGCTCCAGGAACTGTGTCTGTGCGTTTGCCGCTGCATTCGCTCGCCGCCCGCCACGTTTTGAGGCGTCCCAACGCGGCAAACGTTCGTCGACCTCAGAATGTAGTTGCATTTGTCTTCACTTTAAAACCCGCTTGCGCAGTGACCGTGATCTAGGTAAGGTACCATTGCGTTAGTATAGGCGGTATGCCTCTTCGTTCGCAGTCAAGGTGCAAAAGGGCTTGGTGTGAAGAAACAAAAAAGGAGAGCAGGATTAGAGTGAGTTGTTTGACGGAGAAGAGAGGAAACGGGTTCCGCGCAAGATCGCAAGATCAAGGGAGGTGTGGAGATTGAACGCGGCACGGTCGACGTTGCCGCACCTCTTGCTAGTGCGCGGCGCACATGCCTGCGGCTCGGGTTTGGCCCCTCACTGAGGTACCAGCGCGGTGTTAAAAACACCGCTGCAGTGATTCTACACCGCACTTTTAGGTAAAGGAGCCAATTTACACCGCATATACGTGTATTTACACTTAACACACAGGGACCAATCATCTATAATAGTTTGTCATCATCTATCTCCCATCTCATCGTCCATCTCCCATCTCATCATCTATCATTCATCTCCCATCTTATCATCTATTTCCCATCTTATCTCCTCTCTCCCTCCACCTATAATCTGTATAGAATAGATAGAATAGATAGAATAGAACAGAATAGGTAGAATAGAACAGAATAGGTAGAATAGAACAGAATAGATGGAATAATAAAGTCTTAGTTATATCCTCTATCTAGTATAAAAACACTGTACTTTTGTGTAAAATACCCCCAAGACGCGGTGTAAACGACGACCTTTTTGCAGTGTTACTTACACGATAAAAGTGCGGTGTTTTTACCTAGTGTGGTACCTCAGTGCCTACTATATTGAACCTTCCTGCTCCTCGCCATTCTCGTACAGTACAATGATTAGTCCGACACCGCGATTCTGGCCCCTGCAGTCCTGACAGTGATCACCCTTGATCGTGTCTGTCATCAGCTCTTAGCCCTGTGACTGCAGCCTCGTACTAGTGAAAACTTTGCTCACGATATCGTCGTGCCTGCGTCGAACACTCACTGTCTAAGCTAGGGGTCATGATCGCGCTCAAGGGCTCGACTACGGCTGATTACATCCAAACAAAGAGGGGTCCTCCGTAAAGCGTCATCATGCCTCGTTGAAGTGACGTACGCAGCGCTGACAAGCACGTGGCAAACACTGATTACTGTCAATACAAGGCCTTGTGATAAGCAGAGTTCCCTGTAATGAACAGTTTCTTCAAGATCCTTGGCTAAGCAACTAAACAAGCAATGCGAGTCAGCAGTAGGGCTTAGCGTAGAGCTAACCTGCTTACGACGTGACAGTTCCGCAGCAACTGGAAAATCGTGCTAGGCTCGTTCCTCACCAGAGAACATAATCACGCGTCGACCTCAGTTATCAGCAGCTTCCACATCTCACGATCCGACGGTCTTGACTTTCACTTTTTGGCTGCTTCCATTGTGACTCTCAACGATCTTGTTACACTTGAAGACACCCAGATTATGACAAAGGTAATCATGAACACACGCACGGCTGTAAGAGACGACACCTCATCCGTTCCATTGACGATGAGAGCCACGATAGCATGCTGGTTCCCAGTGTCTCCACGCTATGAACATCACGCTGACCCTTGTACTGAGCTGACAATAACACCCATCGTCAGCGTCTTTTCAACGGGAAGCGCCGCCCTGGTGGCAACCAGGACAACATTCGTGTATTGCCAAGCTATGCGAGCTGGAGACGCTCATACCAATTGCCATGCGCCACCCTTGCCAAGCTGTTCCAGATGTATTGTCAGCCCCCCAAGTGTTCTGTCTGCATGCTTTTTTTGACGGTCGTGTGGCGATCTCTATATTTATTCGAACCTCAAGGGCGTTTCGGCGACGAGGCTACGATGCAACAAGCAGCTTCGCGTACGCGTGGTACGAAAAATTCGCCAGTCACCATAGCAATGACGCGTTCAAAGTGTTCGCGATGCGGAACTGTATTGGATAACGAAAGTGTCGCCTGCTGCTTGTAGGGTTATCGTACTTGGGTCGTGGACCTTGTTACTTGCAGAAAATGAAGACCAAGGTCATTGATGACGCGTTGCATGCATGCGCGCCGCTGACGCGAGCACTGTTTGCATTGAAGTCCAAGACGGTGCTGTGTTGTTCAGGAGACCAAGACCTTGCGTCACTTATCGAGAGAGCGAGTAAGGGAGCAAAAGGGGATCTTGGGGACCAGCCAGAGCTGCGCGGGTCTTCAACTGTCCGCTAGAAGTAACGTGATCGCTTGGGTGCCCAGTGAGAGCAGCGCTTCCCCAATTCAAAGCAACCATTCCGTTTCCGCCACAGCTGTCACGAAAACTAGAGAAGCCAATTCCGAATCAAGTAGTGAGGGGTCTTTGACTGTTGTGACCGTGGTGCTTTGTAAATCTCTCTGTTCGGCAACATATGACCATGCTCTCCAGAGGTTCAGCGCTTACATAAGGACATATACCAATCTTGTCTTAAGTCGGATCCTCGAGTGACTCCTCAGTACCAGAGTCCCCAAGCAGTGTGAAGTCGATGTCCAAGAAGTCCGCTATGGGAGTTGCCGCTCTGGGAGCTTGATTTCGTCTCCGGCCAAACGCGTGTTGCTTCCATCGCACCACTACCGGATCGAAGCCTCGGACATCACCCCTACAGTGCACGGCCTTGTCTTGCCCTGGAACCTCCAACACTCTTTCAGGAGTTATACTTTGATCATACGCAGAGACGAAAGGCACAGTCCCGATTCGCTTTATGGGTACAGACGTATCTCGTGAGGTCAAGCTCTGAGCTGTCACGCCATTGTCTTTTCCCCCCAAAGGGTCAGAGGGTATATCGGTTGAATGTCCGCATTCCCGTGAGACCATGTTTGTGATCTGAGAAACATGCCCGCGTGGGTTGTTGCTGCCGCTGCGACTGGCCCTTGGGTCCGGAGCAGATGCTAATTTAGGTCCGTCGTGAATCTCACGTGGACTCTTAGATGGTACCCGCAATGTGACCACGCTGGGTGCCGGTGTGGGCAGTAGTTTCGCTGGTGTTTTCCCCTCAGTCAAGGCCGTGCTCCTACGCTTCACTCCTCGACTCCTATTCAAGCTTGAAGGAGCAGTCGAAGCCATGCGGGCTGCAGCACTGTTGAACATGACATCGTCTGAGTTCTCATTTGGGGGTTGCGACCGTGCGGCTGAAGGTTTGCGATGAGATAACGAAGAAACTCCGACGAGTCCTGCTGGGACACACTGTCGCTGCCCAGCTTGTGGCACAGATCGAAGTTTTGTGATCGTAGTGTCTGTGCACGTGGACTGCAACCCTCCAATGTCGATCGCACGTGCCGAAGGTTTGCGTCTTCTCGTAGACCTTCGGCGCGCTGCACGTTCCCTGTGACGCCATGACTGGGTAGCTTCTTCTGTCATGTCCACCGCCTCTCGTATGACCAGATCTGCAGCCTCCTCTTCTGAGTCGTCTAGTTTCGTGCACGGGAACATTGCAGCAAGAGACACTCTCTCCTGATCCGGATCTTCCGGGCATTCGACCCGAGGGATCTCCTTCGCCTGTCTTGGATTTCGTAGTTTGTTTTGCAATCGTGCAGCCAGCCAGTATCGGACAGTCTGTATGATGCTACCAGCGGTTGAGCTTCGCTTCCAACAGGTCAATTGAGCAACTCACAAGTCTTGATCTCGCGGCCATTTTGGGGGCTTGTCATCGCCTGGCTCCCGTTTCGCGTTAAAAAGCGGATTTCTGCAAAACGGTCTGTTTCCCCAGAGGTGATCTCCTCATTCTCTTGTAATGAGCAGCGTACGCGCAGTGTCCTCTAGAAATGCGCTGCGCGTCTCTTTAGTCCTCTCGTCGATAACGAAGGGATCTTTCGCAATTTCTAACACTAAGCGGTCTGGGTCTTCGACGAAATCCGAAACCTGTGCTTCGACCTCTTTCGAAAATGTTTCTGCTACTGGATCGAGGAAGCACCGTGGCATGGACGAATGTTTGCTGCTCTGGAACGCCAGCCACAGCCGGCGAATGTACGCCTTCACGGGTCTTGACTCTACTTTGTCTTTCTCAAAACCCAGCAGATAACCCAAGCTAGGGTCATCTGCGAGCATGCCGCGTCTCCCTTCTTCTCTCAGGGCCTTCACATAGCTGTGCATTGTGGGTAATCTCGGCATGATGGTTGCGAAACGTCTGCTCCCTCCTCGTCTGTGGCCCTTAGGAGCCGGACACCATGATGTGCTGGTGGAAGACACTTAACGTTGCATCCGGGATGCATTCAAAGCTCGGCGTGGCTGCGTACTGTTGCGATCTATGCAGTCAACCCAAACAAGTTTCAAAGCGGATCATGATCTTGGCGACACTGCCGTGTCCGTGCGCACGATGACCAATCATGCTGCAGACCATAGAGAGGAGATGTGATTGCGAATCTTCCTGTGGAAGTATTCTATAGGTCTGCACGAGAACTTCCATAGCAATCGTGCCAATTGATTGCGCGCGGCCGCTGCGAGTTGTGTGAGTTTGGACGTCCGTAAAAGCTCTGCAGCTGGAGGACAACGACACGCAACACACAACACGCAACTGCGCCACGACTCCGCTCCTTTCCTTGCACGCTTCTCACAAATCCCCTTGCCAGGGCTCTTTCTTCGCAGAGCTGGCAGGGTCGCTCTGCGACCGCGCTTCGAATGGTGCCGACCTCAGACGTCGCGCAACTGGTGCACGGGACGGTACCGGTTTTGAAGGGAGCGGTTGCCAGGCCAGCTACGGGCGCGACAACAGTCTTATCGATTTAGCTCGGTTGCTCACGTCACATGCGGCCCTCCCAGCTTTCGCACCGCACCACACCCCACACGTTCGGTGTCTGCCATGCCCTCTTTGTCGTCGCTGGAATCGAACATCGACAGCTGGCTAGATGCAGTCGTCGCATGCCCACCGACAGAGTGCGTGCTCTGCTGCCAATTGAACCCTTTTATCGACATGGTTGTGCTGACAGCAACGCAGCACCGCCGCTCTAAAGCACATTTTCCATTGCAACGACTGCGCCGCGCCGCGACCGAGCAAGCGATTGCGCTCCACAGATATGGACTCTGGTGTTGGCGTCGCCAGCGACGACCAACAAACACCTCGTCCGGCCAAACGTCTTCGCGAGATCAACGACCTATACCATTTTTCGCCGACCTCGTCCACAAGGAGCGACTCCACTGCTTCCACCACGTCACACAAGAGTGGGAGGCTCAGTCCCACCAAGCAAATACACGCGCTGAGAGATCTCGAACGACCAGTCATCTTTTGCGACTTCGACAGCGTCGAGGCCGACAGGGGTCGATCAGATGTCACCGCGATGGAAACAGCGGTGCAGATGCTTGCGGACGGTGTCGGTATAGTGGACTACGACAATACAGACACGTTCAGAGCGTCGATTGCCAAACTGTCGGAATTGGATAGAGCGAGGCTACTACAACCTTGGGCGAGGGATGCTAGCGGGTCGCTCTGTGGAGTAACGCCTGCAATTCACAGAATTGCCAATATTGTTGACGATGCGATTGTATTGAACACTGGGGCAGGGGGTGCTGAAGATGAGTGGAATTCGGATGTGCAGAAGCCGCTGCTCAAGCTTGCGCTTGCGACCAGCCGGCATACAAATGTGCTCTCGCTCCACTCTGTGTAAGTGTGCAATGGATGCGCCGCATCAGTTGGTGATGATGGACTAACCACACTCAAGGCAATCCGCTCGCATTGATCCGCCAGCTTTGAGTAACAGCCTCCTCCCTGGCCGAATTATAGATTACGTCTTTTGCCTAAAACCCGACTCCACCATAGCCAACGCGTATCGGACCCTGCGACCCCTTGCAACAAACACATTGAAATCCTGGAACCACATCACCAGTGTGGCACAAGATTTACCCTTCGCAATACATATCGAGACTAAATCTCCTATGAAGTCTTGGACAGATGGCAAGCCGCAGATTGGGATATGGATAGACGCCTGGCTGCGGCGCTGTGAGCTGCTGTGGAAGGATGACCGGAGTCCGACGGCCGTCATGACGAAACCTTGGCCAGCCATACCGGTGCTTATCGCGCAGGGACATGAATGGCATTTGCTGGTAGTGACGAAGTCAAGCGAAAGAGTGGTTGTCCGAGAGCAAATTACAATTGGGAGCACAAGGAATGTATGCGATGCGCTCAAGATCATAGCTGTGCTGCACTGGCTCCTCGACTGGGCGGAGACAGTTTGGCGGCCGTGGTTCTTAGTGTTGATTGCTGGGCAGGAGGGATGAAAGGGCAAAACACCACGCTTCTTGCGGCATAGTGATCGAGGAATGTGGTGGAATGTCACCTGCAACCACTGATAGGGCAGGCTGGAAGGGTCGTTTCGAAGACGTCGATAAGCTTGTCGCCTACTCCGACCGGTCGCCAATCGTGCTGCGAGCCACGCATCGTAAGGATCGACTGGTCGTCGACATTGGAAACACAGCGGTGGAGCGGGTGAGGAGATGCTCTTCCACAGCGTCGCACTGCGCGATGAATATTGGCTTGTCGAAGCAGGGGGGGAGAGACATCGCTTGAGTAAAAGTGTCACCTGCTTACATGGCCCATGGTAAATGATTCGCAAGGTGCAGAAGAGGGAAAGGGTTCAAAAGATATTCCGGCTCTCTGCTGCGATAGTTGAGAAAGTATGAAGTCTGCCTTTTGCTTCACAATTCTTGTTTCGTATTCCAGCTTCTTTGTCAGTGCATTTACTTGGGTGCACAGAGCTTGCAATACACTCATCCCCTCCAAATCATGTAAGATTCCTGCTAGTTTGTGTGCGCAGTCGATCCGCTCCAGAAATTCGTCGTGCTTTAGGTGCAGCCGATGTACTGCGGCATGTCGAAGCTGAGCAACATGTGGGGCAATCTCGATGAATAAGGTCTGTGTCGGAGCGTCCATGCAATCGGCAGGCAGTGTGTCGAGGTTTGTCTTGATGATTCTGAGCGAATTGGTGAGTTCTATTGCAGCCGCGCATGTCCATTCATGTTGGGCGAGCATAGAAGGAAGCCATCTTTCCATGAAACGGAAGCACACTTCTTCCAGCAGCTGCTGTGCCCGCAACAGCACACGATGTTGAGCTTCGAATGGGAAACCCACTGTCGTCGATCCCAGAGAAGTGCCGGTGTCGTCTTCACCCTCGATGATCCGAATGTCTATGCCCGAACGCATGAGATCCCTTGCCTCACATGACAAAAATAGCTAGCAACATACCATTCCAAAGATAACGAGCCAATCCTTCACGTTTGTCTTTGTGCCATTGCTTGGTTTCGGTCGGTCTTTCGGCCATGGTATTCTGTTCAGTCGAAGACGTGACGGTATGGGGGACCGGAGGCGATTTGGCGAAGAGATCCGGAAAAAACCTTCTCGCTGTCCTCTCAAACTCGAAGACACGATCCTTAAGAAGCGTTTTCAATATATTTATCGTCCTTTCGAGATGCTGTTCGTGCACACCATTTCCGGACTGGCCCAAGTGCTTGAGTACAATGCTGCGTATGATCTTGCGATTCCGCACACGGGCTTTGCTTCCACAGAAGAGGTCACGATAGGTCAGATATACGCATTGTCTCTCTCTTTCGGTTTGCGAGGTCATCGAGCTAGTGGCCGCGTAGGCGGGTGTGGGGTTCGAGTAAGAAGAGAGATGTGGGCATCTAGTACGCGTTCGCGGGTGCCCCACACAGGCACAGGCGGGTCAATGCACGCGCCACACGCGAGCATCCAAACATACTCCTCAACACCATACCTCCATATAATATTGACTGTTTCTGATGCCCTTGGCATTCCACGTGGAGCGAACTCAGATGGACAAGTTTATCCCAGGAAGTCGCTGATCAGACAAAGTGTTCAGGCCGCGCGTTGTCGTGCAATGATCGTTGCGTTATTGTCCCGCGTGCGGAAGTACACCTTCAACGATGCAAAGTATCACAACAAAATGACACGATCTCTGCGGTTATATAGAGGCTCTGCCTCAGCGCCAATCACTACCTGCAAATCAAGAATCTTGCAACGGAGATCGCTAAAAATTGCGTCTGCGATACCTGCGCCACTGATTTTCTCTACCGTCACGCTGAGACGCTTTGGAAGAGGCAAAATAGGGTAAGGGTAAGCCTAAACTTTAAAAATTAAATTTTCTCTTTAAGGATAAGAATTGTGCAGCTGAGTTGTGCAATTTAAACGTACTCTTCTGAATTTCAATCTGTGTTGTGGTTGTAGAGATATTGCAGTTGAAAGAGGGGTAGTGCTGTGGTGCAGGACTAGCGTGCGCTAAGCCTAAAACAAGTTGTTCTTACCCTCAACTTAATTAAGCACTCTGCTGCCTGCAACTGTGGGCAAGAAGCCTGCGCATGCAGAGATGCACTCTGCAATTCAAACGCACTTCTCTAAATTGTAATCTGAGTTGTGGCTGTTGCAATGTTGCTGGGTGGTGTTGCGGCGGAGGGCCAGCACGCGCTTTGCCTAATTCGAATTGATTGATGAATGCGCTAACGTAAAACACCACCGAGACGGACAAACCACCGAGCCGGACACTTTCTCTTGGCATTGCGAACACTTTGTACAGGACAAGTGATTACTTGCCACCCTCTAGAGAATCAGTGTACGATGCACTTGCATCAGACTCAGAATCTTCTGCTGCATCTTTTTGGCACGTACGGGCATTGTGCCCAGTCTTCCCACAGTTGCCACAGTGCCGTTGACCTGGTTGGGCCCTTTCCTGACCACTACTTACACGTGCTCTCTTTGGCACCGTACGAGCTGCAGCCGCACTCTCAGCTACTAACAATGCTGCTTCGCCATACTCCATAGTTCCGCCATGCTGGATCTGCTTTCGCTTTCGGGTTTTGCGCTTAGTAATTGTTGCTAATTGCTCTTCAAGCTTATGGATGCGAGCTGCTTGTACGACGTTCTGGTGAAGCATCTGTTTAGCACCTTTGACAAGCTGTGAAAACCCTCCTCTAGCATCTTCTGGTGACTGTACGATAGCTTCGCTTACAAGCCTTGCTTGCGATCCAAACTCGTGCGAATTGCTTGGTGTTTGCGACTGCCACGGCGTTTCTGGTAGAGGTAGTGGTGGTGGGGTGCGTAATTGTACGTCAAGTCGATCCAGGACGCGTTGCGCGTCAATAGGCACAAGCCCTGAAGCCTCAAAGGCCTTCTTGCAGTTGTCGTACGTAAACACGTTAAAAAAACGCGTCTTAAAATGCTAGAAGGAAGCCTTCCTTGTTCATATAGTAGACGCGTTTCTGTGCCAAGCCCTGTACGCGTTGGGAGTACTTTAGTTTTAACGGCGAGAAACACACCACATCAAGTGGCTGGAGTATATGCGATAAGTAAGCAGGCATATAAAGGGTAAGGATCTTGCGTTCAAGGCAGAAATTCTTAAAATCCTAGTTAAGGTGCTCTCATTGCTGTCTAAGATAAGCAGCCTGTACAACCCCTTCTAACGCGCCTTTGTATGCTGGTCAAAGTGCTTCAACCACTCAAGCCCGAGTGCGTTGTTAGTCCAGCCGTTTTCAGAGACAGAGAGCTTCCAATCGTACGGTATGTTGGTCTCCTCGTACCAGGCAGAGATGTGTACGCGCCCTTTGTAGATAATAAAGGGTGGGATAGCATACCCAGCAGCGCAGATGCTCTGGATAAGTGTAACCCACTCGCGATCGCCTGGCTGGACAACAGTAGGCCTCGTACGCCTCTCTGAGCCTACCTCCACGCGACCGCCCCGACCCGGAGCCTCGTTCGTGCCTGATTTGGTACAGTGCGCGACTTCGGCCCTGATTCGTCTCCTTCCAGCTTTAGCCTGGAGTCGACCCCTTTTGATGCTCTATTTCGGTCTAGCTCGGCCCTGCACGGGCATGCGTGCTCCAACACAGCGCTCGTCGAAGGTAGTTTCTGAGACAAGACAACCGGCTGTTGTGTGTAGATCGGCGTGCCGTTGCTGTCTCCATGAGCTCAAGAATGAAGCTGCGCTGACCCATGCATCTGGCTGGCCGACTGCGCGCGCCTTGGTAAACATGTCGCCGATGGTATTGTACGGCGAGTTGACGCTATGGTAGAGGTCGTTATCGTCGCTAATGGGTTGCTTGAAAAGCCAGTACATGTGCTGTGCGTCTGTCGGGTGGAGATTGTTGTAGGCCTGTGTCTCTGCTCTGGAAGCATTCTTGGCTAGCTTGGCTGAAGAATGTCATCCTATCTCCACGCGACCATCCCCAACAGCGATCCATTCGTCCTTAATTCATAGTAGTCCGCGACTCGGAGGTGAGTCGCCCCCAGAGTCGCGTTAGTCACGAACCAACCCCTCTTATATGACCACTATTGTTCTTTGTTCAATATCAACAAGGAGAGCAGCGGAGGAAGACATGATCTCTGGTCTCGCAAGGTCGCAAAGGATAGGGTAAAGTGATGAGCTACGAGGACCTTGGAAAGGCACGGGCGGAGCGCGCAGCTAAGGAGGAAGTTGCAGCAACGAAGGGCACAAGGAAACAGGATTGTAAGCGCATCCTCACTGCTCAGCCAGAGGAGGAATCAGATGCTTTCCCAGAGGCTGAAGCAGAACAGTCTGTCAAGAGAGTAGCGAGCAGTCTTGGCCCGCAGCAGAAACTTTCTTATAATCAAGTCCTGGTGGCGCAAAAAACACCACACACAGCGAGAACTCGATTTTTGGAATTCAGTTGTATTTTCGTGCTCAAACGGTCGCTCTTGACGCCAATTGACTAGCCAGCACCCAGCCGCAGCAGCCCACTGCGTCTGACGTGCCATGGCGACACCGTGGCCTCAGCAGCCCACGTGGCCCACCCCATTCCGCGAGCACGCTACACGCCTCAGCACCTACCTTCAGGACGCGCTGACCTGTATCGATCGCACGCAGAGCCAGCCCGTATCAGCAGACCTCGTCAAGGTCATCATCCACGGCACGCTGACGTTCATACTGAAAGTGCAACATGCGCCCGACCTCAGCACAGTGTGCGACGCGCTGAGCATCCTGCAAACGGAGGCTAAGGCGTCCTCTGACAATGCTGCGCAAATGCTTAATGCCGTTAAGCATGAGCTCAAGACCGAACTCAAGAACACCGCCGACACCGTCCACGC
The DNA here is from genome assembly GCA_001599375.1 of Phoma herbarum. Taxonomy (NCBI): domain Eukaryota; kingdom Fungi; phylum Ascomycota; class Dothideomycetes; order Pleosporales; family Didymellaceae; genus Phoma; species Phoma herbarum. Next base: position 203,308 of record BCGR01000029.1, read on the forward strand.
CATTGCCGCGAACGTACAACTGAACATGAAAGCTGGAGAAGATGCAAATATAGCAGCTAAGGAGGCGGTGGAGGTAGGTAAGGCCAGCCTGCAGATGGCAAGACAGATCAAAAACGCAGGACCACAGACAGGTGGCATGCTCAGCTATGCTGCGATGGCAGCAAGGGGCGCACCACCAGCAGGTATAACGAATACACAAGTTCCCAGAATGCCTCCCATGCAGACGCAGCGTGAAGTCGTTGTGAACATCAGAGACCCCACTACGGTGCTCAGCCTGCGGGCGATGAACCCGCGTAACCTCAATGCGCATGTAGAGCGCGCCATTGCGCAAAGTGGAAACGAGAACATAAGCAGTATCAAAATTCTCTCTTCGAACCAGCTGAGGAGCGGCGACCTCAGCATTAAGACAGCCACCAGCAACGAGACAGAAGCACTGAAGCAGTTTGCTGATGACTGGGTCCACCGCGTCGGCAACAGAGCCTCGATACGGATCACGACCTA
>BCGR01000029.1:203908-282821 GCA_001599375.1 Phoma herbarum
ACGGTCGCTCTTGACGCCAATTGACTAGCCAGCACCCAGCCGCAGCAGCCCACTGCGTCTGACGTGCCATGGCGACACCGTGGCCTCAGCAGCCCACGTGGCCCACCCCATTCCGCGAGCACGCTACACGCCTCAGCACCTACCTTCAGGACGCGCTGACCTGTATCGATCGCACGCAGAGCCAGCCCGTATCAGCAGACCTCGTCAAGGTCATCATCCACGGCACGCTGACGTTCATACTGAAAGTGCAACATGCGCCCGACCTCAGCACAGTGTGCGACGCGCTGAGCATCCTGCAAACGGAGGCTAAGGCGTCCTCTGACAATGCTGCGCAAATGCTTAATGCCGTTAAGCATGAGCTCAAGACCGAACTCAAGAACACCGCCGACACCGTCCACGCCATTGCCGCGAACGTACAACTGAACATGAAAGCTGGAGAAGATGCAAATATAGCAGCTAAGGAGGCGGTGGAGGTAGGTAAGGCCAGCCTGCAGATGGCAAGACAGATCAAAAACGCAGGACCACAGACAGGTGGCATGCTCAGCTATGCTGCGATGGCAGCAAGGGGCGCACCACCAGCAGGTATAACGAATACACAAGTTCCCAGAATGCCTCCCATGCAGACGCAGCGTGAAGTCGTTGTGAACATCAGAGACCCCACTACGGTGCTCAGCCTGCGGGCGATGAACCCGCGTAACCTCAATGCGCATGTAGAGCGCGCCATTGCGCAAAGTGGAAACGAGAACATAAGCAGTATCAAAATTCTCTCTTCGAACCAGCTGAGGAGCGGCGACCTCAGCATTAAGACAGCCACCAGCAACGAGACAGAAGCACTGAAGCAGTTTGCTGATGACTGGGTCCACCGCGTCGGCAACAGAGCCTCGATACGGATCACGACCTATGGCATCATCGCACACAGCATACGCACCAGCACGATGGACCTGGACCGGTTCGAAGAGACGAGGGATCAGCTGCTGCTGGACAACAAGCCGTTCATCCCGCAGGCGGAGATCAAGTACATTGGATGGCTGACACGCAACGCACCCACGAAAGCCTTCTCCAGCGTCATTATAGAGTTCAGCAAGGCAGAGGACGCCAACAAGATCATTGACGAGGGCCTCATCTGGCAGGGCGAGGTCTTCCAGTGCGAGCGATACGAGCGACAGTGCCGAGTGAAGCAGTGCTTCAAGTGCCAACACTACGGCCACATAGGAACCCAGTGCAAGGCAACAAYCGCATGTGGCTACTGCGCGCAACAACACGAGAGCAGGGACTGCCCGTCCAAGCTCGATCGGAACATACCCAGGAAGTGTGCCGCCTGTCGAGGCGAGCACGAAGCGTGGAGCTACCAGTGCCCTACCAGAAAGGAGGAGAGGGCGAAAGCAAGGGCTGCATACGACGTACGCCCATACTACCACCCAGTCGCGGAGACACCAAGGAACAACATCCCACTGGAGACACCGGCGGCTACTGTCCGAAGGAGCAGACCGGCCCAGGGCCCTGCATCAACGCAGCCGGCGCCGATCACCAGGAACCGATCACAGACTGGACGAGGACAGAAGAGGACTAATGCTGGCACAAGCGTCGACTCAGCAGAGCAACAGAACCCCTCAACACAAGCAAGCGGCAGCCAAAGGCCGCAAAGGCACATCATCCCCACCCGAAGAGCTATGGAGGCCACCGGGAACACCACACAACTAACACAGAACGGCAACGGCCAGCACATGGAGATCGACTCGGACAACGAAGCATGAATAGACACAACAGACTGAACATACTACAGTACAACGTACGCAAGTCAAGAGACATGGTCATGGCGTCGCTGCTGCGCGACCCGGGGATCGACGACTTCGACATCATCGCCATCCAGGAGCCGTGGAGGAACCCGTACTCCGCCACCACCCATCACCCAGCCAAGGACAAGTTTCACCTCTGCTACCCAGCAGGTGACGCGGAAGGCCCAGCTCGGGTCTGTTTCTTCGTCAATAAGAGAATRGATCAGACAAAGTGGCGCTTTGAGGAGCGAACAAGAGACATTTGTTCTATTATTATCAACACAGACCCAACAGATGATCAGCAAAGCCGAGAACAGCTCATCGTTCACAACGTCTACAACCCGCCAAAGACCTCGAGCAACCGGCAGAGTGCATTGCCGCAGGCGCGGGAGGCGTTGAGGCATCACCAGACAAACGAACAAGTGCTGCTTGGTGACTTCAATCTGCACCACCCCCTATGGGGAGGACTGAACAGGGAGGCCACCGACGTAGAATCAGAAGACCTGATAGACGTCATAGGGGACTTTGCGCTCCACAACACCCTCCCGCCGGGCACAGTCACGTACGAAGAAGGCCGATCGCAGTCCACAATCGACCTTTGCCTAGTTACAACAGGGCTGATTGAGCAAGTCATCAAAAGCGAAGTAGACAGAAGCCTAGACAACGACTCCGACCATCTGCCTATAAGCACAACGCTGGATCTCACAGTGCAATGTCTCGAGAAGAAGCCGCGGAAAGACTGGAAAAGACTGGACAAGAAGCGGTATACGAAAGCGTTGAGGCGCTCTCTGCCTCCTCTTCGAAGACCACTCACGAAGACAGCGCTTGACTCCTACACGGCTGAGGTGACAGCAGCAATCCAGGACGCGATACACGAAGCAGTGCCCGAGACTCATCCCTCCACCTACACACGCGAGGGATGGACTGAGGAATGCAGAGCGGTGCTCGCTGAGACAAAACGGCTGAAGAGAGCGCACAGTCGACACCACACGGAAGAGACATGGGAAGCATACCGCGCCGCGAGAAACCATAAAGCAAGAACGATCAGTAAAGCACTGCGTAACGCACACAGAGACCGTATTGAGCGGGCATCTGAGTCTCCAGACGCGCTGTGGAAGCTAGCGAAGTGGGCACGCACGAGGCGCGACCAGTCTACCAGATCCATACCGACKATACATCACCCTGACACACGACAAGAACTCACTGACCCCGCAGACAAAGCCGAGCTGTTTCGAGACGCCTTCTTCCCAACGCCACCTGAAGCAGACCTGGGAGACATAGAGCATGCTGCATACAGCCAGATTGACATGCCACCAATTGAGGAGAAGGAGGTGCGCACGGCGATACGAGCGGCATCGCCCCTCAAGGCTCCAGGCCCGGACGGAATTACGAACAAGGCACTGCAAGCCGGCATCGATCTGATTGCAGCCCATCTGACGAGAATCTTCAACCAAAGTCTGCGGCTGGGTTACTGCCCAGTCTCRTTCCGAGCCTCYATCACAGCRGTCTTGCGCAAACCAGGCAARCCCAACTACGCGRTCCCCAAGGCKTACCGTCCCATCGCACTGCTMAACACCATTGGYAAGGTCATGGATGCGGTRRTRGCACGGAGACTGAGCTACCACGTCGAGACACACCACGTGCTACCCCCGACCCATATGGGTGGAAGGAAGCATCGATCCACCGAGCACGCACTACACGCTGTCACAGCGAAGATCTACGAACAKTGGAACAACGGCAAAGACGGCCAGGTGGCTAGTCTCCTGCTGCTGGACGTATCCGGAGCCTTCGACAATGTATCCCACAAGCGGCTGCTTCACAACCTGCGGAAGCGGAAGGTCGACGAGAACACAGTGCGCTGGATAGCAAGCTTCCTGAGCGATAGACACACTCACATCCTGGTTGATGGATTCACATCCCAAGAATACGCAATCAACACGGGCATTCCGCAGGGCTCGCCCCTCTCTCCTCTGCTCTATATCCTGTACAACGCCGATTTGGTCGACCAGTGCAACGAACAGACAGATGCCATGTCCACAGGATACATTGACGACGTGGCCATCCTCGCTTGGGGCAAGACCACAGAGCGAACGTGCGAAATACTGGGCACAATACTCGAGAAAGCACAGCAATGGGCAACCACACACGCCTCGGTCTTCGCTCCCGACAAGTTCCAGCTGACCCACTTCACAAGATCGCGTAAACGCATCAACGTCGACGCGCCCATCCAGACAGAGTGGGGCGAGATAAAGCCGTCACCAACGTGCAAATACCTGGGCTTGACGCTAGACACCAAGCTGAAGTGGCGAGAACATGTAGAGACGATCAGACAGAAGGCGACTCGCACAGTGCACACGCTGAGCAGCCTGGGCAGCTCCACCTGGGGCGTCCGGCTGCAAGACATGCGCAGACTGTACGAAGCCATCGCGCTGCCACAGATGATGTACGCGTGCTCCATCTGGTCCAACGCCAACCTCAACGACAAGAAGCGCGGCTACACACACAAGACGGTCGACGCCCTGCGCAGCATCCAAGCAAGAGCAGCGAGAAGCATATGCGGCGCATACAGAGCGACATCAAGGGTCGCGCTTGACGTGGAAACATCCCTTCTTCCCATCGAGCAGCAGATCTGGAAACATAACGCGGACGTCGTCACCCGACTCTCTTCGTCTAGGGCTATCGCGCAGACTGCGTGCTACGAGCCACGCGAGCCGGTACCAGTGGTCATCGACAAGAACTACAGGGCACACAAAAGCCCGTGGCAGAAAGCCTACGAGGCACTGAGGGGCAAGCAGGTGCGCGATCTTGACAAGCAAGAGCCGATCCCCCCGTTCATCACACCGCCGTGGCGGAGAGGGCCACACACCTACATTGACAACGACGCGAACAAGGCCCGCGAACGCCATGATCGAGAATGCGCGGCAAACAAGAGCCTCAGCATATATACAGATGGCAGCGGCATCGAGGGCGAGATCGGCTCAGCAGCAGTGTGCCCGCTAACACAACAGACGCTATCCGTGCATATGGGATCCGACACACTGTCGACAGTATACGCAGCGGAGCTGCARGGCATCAGCCTGGCACTGCAGATCGCGCAGGAGTATGCAGACGGAGACGGCGAGCGAAAACAGATAGCCATATACACGGACAATCAGGCCGCCATCTGGTCAATAGCCAAAGCCGAAGGGCGATCAGGCGCGTACATCCTCGCGGGCATCGCGCAACAGGTCCTGGAGCTCCAGGACAAAGGATACTTGGTGACCATCCGATGGATACCCGCCCACGTGGGCATCCCAGGAAACGAGGCCGCCGACCAGGCTGCCAAGGAAGCCACCGGATGGAGAGAGAACGGCCGCAGACAGCAGCCAGCAGACCCGCCCGCACAGCTATACCCGCTCAGGACGACACTCAGACGGTGGTGCAAGACGCAGGCAGAGAGGGCGTGGATCAGCGCGTGGAGGGAAGAAAAGAAAGGGCGCGCGACGTACAGGCACACGCCGGTGCCCACCAAGAAGGTGCTGCAGCTCCACGAGAGGATCAGCAAGAGGGAAAGCGCGCTGCTGGTGCAGCTGCGAACCGAGAAGATCGGTCTCAACGACTTCCTCTTCAATCGACACGTTCCGGACATCAACAGCCCCCGTTGCAGCTGCGGAGAGAGGCGACAGACCGTCGCCCACGTCCTGCTCCGCTGCAGCAAGCACAAGGACCTCCGGAACCGCATCTTCGCCAACCTATCCGGACGACACAGCCTCAGGACCATCCTGAGCACGCCGCAGCTAGCCACCAAAGCCATCGAGTATATGGAGCAGACGCAGATCCTTGGGCAAGTGGGGATCAGAGATACGCAGACGACGCCGAGCGCTGGGGGGAGACTGTAGGTACCGCGGACGCGACAGACGAGGTGTCGCACCTCTACGAGCCTAGAATCACAGCATACAGTTAGCAGGAACCGGTATCTAGATGAGCTGCCAGGCAAATTGTAGATAGTGGTTGATGGAAAACGGCAGGTTTCGGGGGCAGCTGGTCTCGTTCAAGGGATGAAGTGGGGCGGCGCGGATCGACGTCCGTACCGCGTCCGCTGTCTGCCACGACCTGTCACTCCGGGCATAGCTGCGCAGTACGCGGCTGAAACCGAGTAGGACAACTAAACTAAACTAAAAAGTCCTGGTGGCGCGAATGTACTGATCTCAAGGATTGTTGGTATGGAGCATCTGCAGTAGCATTGAGCATCAACATTATATGTTAAACAAGCCACCGTATGTACAGTAACTACCGTATTTCGTGATAAATACTTGTCAGCTAACAGAACAATCACGTGATTGGAGCTGGGTTCGCGGGGTCAAGATAAGCATAAGCGTGGAGCTAATTGGGTGGTTTCGATAGGCGGTTCACCCCGCATCGTGGCAAAGATAATTCTGGTTGTAGGCAGTCCCTCAGTCTGTTCTTCTCCCATAGGACCTCATATCGCGCCCGCCTTCTCACGCATTGAGTGCACGGACACGGTAGGCTGCTCCGTGCTCGCTTCAACGCTCGCCTCACCAAAATTCTACGCGACTGCACCCCCGTAGCACACATTGAGATGTTGCTACTTTGACGATGGCACTGAACCTTTACTAAGATTGCATCTGCAGCTCGCGTTACTGATTGCTGCTGGTTCTCAATACAACAGGTACACGCGCACAGCTCCCCTGTGACAGCCCTATGATTGGACGCCAGCGCAACTACAGGTAAGGCAGCGTTGTGCACCATTGACGTACTCTGGCAGCAAACAGCTAACATAGATTAAGGCGTTTGACGGTAGGTAGATTCACAAACAGGGCTTCCCAGGTCGCGGGTCGTGTCGCGTCCTGCGTCGCGAATCTGGCCGCGTCACGTCCCATCGTGTTGCCCCGCGAAAGCGTCGCTTGATTCTGTACCGAACGGCAGCTCTATGGCCCTGGATTATGATGACACCAGGCTGCTTATGAGCAGTCTCGTTTGTTAGACGATCACACATGTCATGCTGTAATGACAACGTCTTAGAAGTTACAGCAGTGACATCACGTGCGTATGCGTATCCGGCTGTTCGATTCGATCATCAATCTACCAAGCGGCAGCACGGACACGGAGTTGCCAACCGGAGGATGATCCTGCAAAGATGATTATGGAGATGAGGTCACGGAGAAATACCCCAGAATGCGTCATTGTAGTTGTGACAGCAATGACTTCTGCATACACACAATTACGCGTGGCTGCTTGGTGTAATGCAGCCTGCGCCGTCCTCGATCTGAGGGCTCGAACAAAGAAAGTGATGGCAACATGACAGTCGTAAAAGCATGCAGACAGAGCGATCGCGGAAGCAATGATACATCTGGCATGGTCTGGGCAAGGGTGACGCGTGGCAATAAGTACAAGCATCTCCAGATCGCAAAGCTTACTAACACGCGAATGTTGTTGCTTAGTGTCATCCGAGCAGCGCTTATCGGTAGGTAGAATGCTAATAGCGAGCGCCTTCGTCAGCACAGCACAAGGGTCAGCATAATTTTTCCAGCATGGAGATACTGATGGTCGATATGACTCGACTACTGCTCAGGAGGAAGGAGTGTTCCCTTTTACGGCCCCTCATGTCGGTGATTCTCAGCTTTGCGCATAAAACCTGCTTGTCGTTGCGTGTTGCAAAAGCACCGTAAAACTACGTTACTAACTTTGTCGCGCAAGGGCTTAGATGTAAGCTGAGCTATGATGATAAAACAATATATCGCACGGTTGGGCGCGGGGATTGCAGGTATGGGATCTCAAGAAGAGTGTGTATGTCGTTGTATTGTTCAGCATCATAGCTCAGCTTATATCTAGGTCCTTGCGCGGCACGATTAGTAACACAGTTTAGGTTCACGATAGCGCTTGGCCTGCGACACATGTTCATGAAAGTGGCATTCTCACGACGTGCGCATCGTCTTTTCGAGGAACTTGTGTTACAACATGGCAGAACCCTGTGAAGGTCTGATTCGGCAGGTGCTCTTCAAGGAATGAGCAACAGGAATGCTAATCATCTCTCTCGCGCAGTACCGGCATTTGAAGAATGCTAAAGGCCCCTCTTGGGAAACACTCTTTGAGCGAGGATCGCTCCGACCTTTCTAATAGCTCACCGCGACGATGTCAGAAACTACAATCGAACAACAACTATACTTGGACCCAGATCCTGAGGGAGATGTCGTGCTTAGATACTCAAAGCTCGACTCTGACGCTTCTGTTTCTATCCGTGTCTCCAGTAAGGTACTGCGACTCGTATCCGCAGTATTCAAACGAATGCTGAGTCCTAACTTCAAAGAGGGGCAGGAGTTGCTCCAGCACAATCGCGTTGTCGTTGAGCTGGAAGACGACGATTCCTCGATGATGTGTCTGATCATGACCATTCTCCATTATCAAGCTGACAGTGGGGAAGAAGCGATCGATGCCGAGAAGTTGGCCCGCCTCGCAAACCACTGCGATAAGTACGATTGCACTCGAGCCGTAAGCCCATGGGCTGCTACGTGGTTCACGAAACTAGAGGAACAGAAATCGCCACATTCACAATACGGCTTCCAGCTTCTCGCCGCTTACCTGTTCAATGCTTCAAGTCAGTTTTCGAAGATCTCTAAAGCTGCGATGTCTGAGCTCAAGGCTAGCTGTTCTTTGCAGTGGCCAGAAGAAGAGCTAATGGCATTACTCCCGGAGAACGTGTCAAGTAAGCAGAGCTCTGTATTTTCCGGGACGAATTGATAACCGAGACATTATAGATGCCATCACAGAGAGTATAGAGAGTACCCTCAATCTGATGGAAGCCGAGCTGCAAAACGCCGAATCCCAACTTCGCGAGTTCCACAGTTGCCATAAAATGGTGCATCTCGTCTGTGCCTCATGTGGCAGAGCACTACCCGAAGGTGCCAGGCAGTGTCACCCATGCCGTAATAAGGACTTGCTTCCGAAGAGTTGCACGCAAGACACAAGGGTTGGAGAATATTTTGCGGTACTTCGAAAAGTGGAGCTATGGCCGACTAAAGGGCCATTTGGGGAGAGCTCTATTGCCGACATCGCTCACCGTTTTGCTTGCGCTAAAACGGACCTTAAACACGTCTGTGCAGCTGGCAACGGTTGCCCATTGATCATTGTTCTTCACGTGCTCCTAGGCAGAATCAGCAAGATACAGGGTCGCGTCAAGGGGTTTTGTCTAGTATGTGTAAGACACGTTGAAGGCTGGACGCATGATACGAAATGTCTTCATATGAAGTAAACCCTAACGTAAACAATGACGTCGTTGACTTTGTTCTGTGAGCGACGCAGTGGCTAATTGATCCAATATAAGTACCAAGATATGCGCGGAGATGCAAATGCCATGACTTCTACGGACAATCCTGCAAAGAACAAGGCGCCGATCTATACGCGACATCTTGCAGAAGACAAGGCAGTCAGGCACCACTGGTGGTAGCACATTCGTATCTGTCTTGGTCTCTTCTAACTCAACAATGTAGCATTCTGCTAAGCAAAAGACTCCAAGCATTAATTATTCTTTATGTACAGCGACATGGACACTTGTTGTGCGACCTAGATCGCAGCCTTGTACCGTACGAGAACCTCGACTACCACCTCCGTCCCTGCCGCCTCCACACGTCGTTTTTTACAACCATTGTCTCCCAGTACGAGAGCGTCGCCGTGCCCCACACCGATGCAGATGTCATAAGCCTGCCAGGTGGATTCTCTCTGTTAAAAGTCCCTGAGTCACCTAAGCGAGGCTGTTTCTGCCCATACTGCGACTACACATCTTCCAGTTGGTATGTGCTTCTGCGACACTTTCGAAGGGCACAGTTAAGACAAGAGCGAAACGTATGAATTGGCTCCTCGTGCTAAAACGCTGACCGGTGTGAACAGCAGGAAGGTCACGTGGAGTTTCAGTAGTGATCAGTACATCCATTCAGAACGCACTTGCGTAGCGCTCTGTGAAGAAACGAAGTTCATGTAGCGTGTAAGGAGGATCTTACGTGCCGCCGTGTCAGGGGAGGCGGGGCTCCTAGGAAGGTGGAGCCGTTCGTGGCCGTTCGGGTGGACATCCGTGAGGCACAGGAATTCAGAATGTATGTGGCAGTAGTACATCTTTGTAGGATGGCGTTACATGCGGCGATGCAGGTGCTGGAAGCGTATGAAGACCTCAAAACCCCCACGACTACGGAGATGGATGAAGGGTCAAGCGTGGGTAGATGTTCAGGACTCTAGACCATGGAGGCTTCTCCGCATGCCAGGGTGGGATGCGTAGCGCCGTGGAGATCCGCAGAGTGTGCAAGAGCGTGCACGATGAGCGGCAGAGGTTTTTACGGCAAGATTGGAAGCTAGGTTTCTGGTCATGAGATCGCGAGCCTTGGTGGAGCGACAGGACAATGAAACAATTGGTAATTTTGTAGCAGAATGGTATAAATCTATGCGAATCATCGCAATTCCAATGGAGATGCGTTCTAGCTCCACTTATACCCCTTGAGTGCCTTGCAGGGATGCGCTAACATCTTTGTAAGCTCCACCTCTTGTCCGGCCAATACTCATAGCAAAAGCGAATGAAAGAACTTCCTTCGTTCGCGAAACAGTGTGAGAGCTTCGAGGTTTTTGAGTCCACGTATCTCGTCCTTAAACACACTCATACTCGAACACAACCTTGATGTCTGGTCGCTTACCGAGCTTATGCACGGTAGTCGTTGTCATCTCTTCCCATTCATGCTGCACCACCATCTTCGTAGGTATCCAGTCTATACCCTTTGCGGGTGCATCATCATCCATCTCTGACATCTCGACACAGATGATCAGGCGTTCTAATGTCCGAAGATGTGGTAGGGCACGCCAAGTGTTGTAGTGTACTGACTGGATTGCCCTCAATCTTGCTTCTTTACAGCTCACATGTCTCCATCCCCACGCACTCTTTTGCTCCATTCGTAGGCGGATTACTTTCACTCGAGATTTGTCGGAGTAGAAAATGCCGCCATACAAACTTGATTTGAAGGTATACGGTAGATATGTCGTCTCGGCACGCAATTGGTGGCACACCAGCGCCAAGTTCCGTGGCTGCGAACTGTTCGCGCGTGCGAATATGCCCGGGCGCACACAATGTTCCAGTACAGTGGCGCGCCAGCATTCTGCTTCATTAACATAGCTGTGAATCTTGTTGCGCAGCTCAGCGGGTAAGCGGAGGAAAGATGACTCTCTTAAGTTCCGGATAGCGCTGAAAACATTTGGTCAGTGCAAATGCACAACAACCGGGGTCTTCTGCTTGCTTACATCGCCGATTCCTTGGCTGCAATGATACGGTCAGGCTCCTTCGGCTCTTCAAAGGACGGCATGGTGCGCGAACATTATTGAACTGTTGAAGATAGTGCAGAGAGCGTGAGACTCTCCACTCTATATTTGAATCACATGAGTCAATTCTATGAACAGCCAATGACCATGAGTGTACAGTGTCTGTGCGCGTGCCGCCCATGCTCGCGTGCCGCCCACCCCAGCCGTGCAACACCATTCTTTTGACGCGTGACTTCGCTACAACAATGCCTGAATCAACGATGCACTGTGGCAGATCGATAATCTGAAGGCCAGCGAAAATAGCTCGTATCGCTGAATTGCAAAAGATGCGTGTCGTAATCGTTCGACACTGTCGCGCCTTCACCGAGGTGTTCAGGTGGATGCCACTACTAAGAACGTCAGGCAGCGCAAAGTAACAACACAACAGGAGAACGACCTTGTGCAGTACATCATAGGGCCCCCAGAGCGAAAATTTCCTTCTACTAGAGATGATACAAAAATTCGTACGCGGAATGGCCCATGTTGAGGACTCGAGACTTGGGTTACGCACTTCCTCCAGCGACACCGCGATGTGCTTTCGAACCGATGGGCCTACCTACCTACCCACCTACCACCTCCACGCGACCGCCACGATACGGGCCCGGTTCGCGCCCAAATCAGTATAGCGCGCGATTTCAGCCCTGAATCGCCCCCTTTCAGTCGTAGTCTGGAGTCGATCGCCATACGGTTGTTTCTCAAGTTTCAATGTGCCCAGCAGTTGGCAAATGTATCGGTAAAGCTAAGGGTCGATGCGGCCATGTCATTCTGTGTTGGCGAACAGGGTGTTTATGCTAAGCTCCATGCCCGCCATGCTCCAAATCGATGGTCGTTGGACACCATTGAGATGTTAAAGAGGCTCATCCAGTGGATTAGGACTCAGTGGTGATCGAGCCCTTCTCGCTGAAGATTCTGTAGCGACTACAAAGCCTCCGTGTATTACGAACTCGGGCTTTGAGTTATCGACTGTGTTACAATGCGCTTTTGAAGGTTTCTCAACGTATTGGGCGGAAGGTATGCGAAAGGACTGATAGGCGACGCCCAGGGTTACAAAACTCAGGATCTGTAGTGGTCGGTGTCTGGGCCACATGCGCTCGAGATTGTAGTCGCATTCGCACTTCCTCCTATGGATGAAGCTCAGCTGTTCAATAGGCTCGATCGTTCCAAGAATGTGCGGTTGCTGTTCTATCAGAGATGCGAGGCAAGCGATGGTAGTGCGCGTGTGTGTATTGTCCTTGTCCTGACGCGGCCTCCTTGCATGGCACTGGTTCCTTCCTCCGACCGCTTCTTGTTTTCCTCTTGGGGACCGGCAAGAGGGAGCACTCTGTGCGGAGAGGCTAGAGTTGCGTGTGAAAACAGGTGTCACGATGGTGTGGCAGGTACGAGGCGCCCAGGGCGGAGCGGCAGAGGAACTGACGCGTAGGCGCTGCCGCCGAGTGCTGGCATGATATGAGCCTCCAACACCAAGTTGTTCTGCACCTTGCCTATCGAGCTACGCAGTAAGTGGGGTCCTCCGAGGCCAGGGGTCGCTCGAGTCATGCGCGAGCCAACATAGCTCCATCCCTCCCGGGCGTGGTCGATTCGTGGTGTATGCGACAGACCGCGAGTCCCCGTCGAGCTCACCCAACAGAAGCGTCCTGACTGCTAGCGGTGCGCTGTCGCTTCTTCACCGGTTCCGCGTCGACCGAAGATGGAGTTGGTGGGGCCTGGAAAGCTAGCCTGCTTGAAGGAGACTGGGAGACACTAGTGACGCTTGCGCTGTAGTGGGAGACTGAGACCGGGGGATAGGTGCCGCGTCGATTCTGCGCAAACAGAGGCAGGCTTTTGCGGATCGACTCAAGGCGTTTGGTGACGGTATACTGGCAGATGTTGCGAAGGTAGCCTCGGGCTGTTTGAACTGCTGCCTCATATCGCAGGGAGAAGCTGAAGATCTGCTCCATATGAAAATCCATGCCCTCACGCCAGTGTACCCATATCTCACCATAGTTGACATCGGATACGAAGGAGAAGTGGCAGGTGTCCACTGAGGAAGTTGAGGAGCCGTGGGCAATGCTGTAAAATTCGTGCTGATATTGAACTATGACGGAACCGTCACGCGCCGCTTGGTTTTGAGCGCAGTTTAGCGTCTCGTTTCCGTTCGGAGACTTCCATTGCGCGGTGAGAAAGGGGAAGTACATGTGCTGGGTGAGGCTGTAGTTGTTGAGGGTTTCTTCGTCTTCAGTGTTGAAAGGAGCGTCACACGAGACAGCCGCGGCGTCGCTGCGGGTGAGGTAGCCAATACATGTGTCAGGCTTTGGCTGCGACAGATCCTTCCATGTTTCCTTGACAGTGTTGTTGGGCGTTGGTGGCAGGAAACAACGATTCAAGGAGACGTCGGTCTTGGAAACGATCAAAGGCACACCCTCGACCCTATCGTCCGCCTCGGCAGCGCCTGTGGGAAGCATGTAGGGAGCAATTTGGCGTATGCCCGTGGACTCGTTTTGTTGGGCGGGCATAGCGGCGGCGCGCCACGATCTTCTTTGCGTTGGGCGAGGGTGTTTCGTCCTGCGCGCGCGGGTTCTTGATGACAGACTCGACATGCGCAACCAACCTTGCAGGCAGGGGCGCACCAGTATCGACGTGGATGCGGTATTGTGCGAGTTTTGCGCGTGCGTCGAGCGTATTGGCAGTGCGCATGGGTGAGGCCGGCCGCGATCGCGGAGGCATGCTCGCTGGCTGGGTCGCTGGCGACAGCAGCCACTGCAGGCGCTCAGGATTCTCGCACGTTAGCGGAAGGGAGGGTTCGGAGTCTGCACGCTTGCGCTTCGGCATTGACTATAATGTCTTTGCAGATGATGCTGCTATCGGCTTCATATGCGCATGTAGTGGTGGCCGTGGCCGTGGTGTCGTCGTCAGTCCGTGGTGTTGTTGTTGTCAGTTGTGTTGGGATTGGCACGTCACAGCTCTTGGTGCCTACGGTAACCCAAGCGAGTCGGCCACTGAGGACAGTACGCCCGCACAACAACATCACAACATGTATACCGCAACACGCAACATGCCTATACTGGAGGGGACATATAGCTTGCCATGTCTGATTTGCCTTAAAATGATTGGGGAGCGAGAGACGCGCTGCAACAGTGTCTAGCGTGCTCCAATTGACGCCATAAGACAGACCCGCTGATCGACGCACTCGACGCGATTCCGAGCCGAGTTCAAAGCGCATGAAGGAGCTAGAAGAGGAGGCTATCGTTGAACGTGTACGCCGTCGTACTTTCAGAACTGTTCCAAGAGCAATATAGTCGACAGGGTGACATTGCCAGAGACCATCTGGCGATTGTGTTCTCTATTGTGGACGAATTCATCAGCGTGGCGGTAGGAGAGGTTCGGCACAACGTAACTGAGCATTCGTTTTCGTAGTTTACTCAATAGGGAAATGTACCCAATACCGGAATAGACTCAAGCCTGTTGTTCAGGCAGCGGTTGCAGATTGTGCAAATATTGACTTACTTCTGCCGATGGTGGCAGACCCCACATTCCTCGAGTTTGACGTCTTTGCCATCCATTAATTCCCAGTGATGGCTGCACTCGCTACAGTAACAAACTGTTCTGCGTCGAGGACCGGTAAAGTGGGATCACCGATATAGTGGCATTCCTTGCATGATATAAGCTGAAATATGATGCAGTAACCACACACTCTTCTTGCTATCCCATACCTACAACCACCGCACCAAACTGTGGGACAAGCATGGTGTCTCTCGTCTGCTTAGCCACAGAATTCCTCCCGAAGCCGACTTCTTCCATCGAGCTCTGTACAAGATAAATTCCAGGAACTTCTCAGACTTGTAAGAGTCAAGGTGTGGCACGCTTCCGTGAGGGATCGATCGCCACAGCATTGCCTTCCCATGATGACACAAGTTTTCAGCTTCATTGATGATTGCTAACCTGCGCCGTGGAACAATAGCCTACACTGGCGCGCTTTCCCTCGCACCGGCCCGCCGGAGCAGCTCAACTACCTTCCAGTGTCGGTTCCTTCGAGCTCTCTGAAGTGCGCTGCCGGGACGCCCACCGAATGTGTTGACAGGAGCATCCGCTTTAAGCAGTAGCTCCACTACTCGCACATGACCGCTTTCTGAAGCCTTTTGAAGCGCACTACCATAGAACACGCCTCGATGTCTACTTGTTCCGGCGCCAGCGTCAAGCAACAGCCCCACTATGGTGTCATGACCTGCCCACGAAGCCATTTGAAGCGCGCTGTCGCGACCCGCATATCCTGTTGCGTTCACATTGGCGCCAGCTTCGAGCAGCAGCTTTGTAATCTCTCCATGGCCGTTACTTGCAGCCAAATAAAGAGCTCTGTCCGTACTGTAACCCATACCCTTCACGGATACACCGATATTGAGGAGCATACGGACTATTTGTTCTTGTCCTCTGTAGGACGCGCCTACGAGTGCTTTGGAGTAGAGATCGGTATAGTCGACTCCCATAGTTGTACACATATCAAACACAAGCTCCACAATATGCACATGGCCGCGGAGCACCGCTTCTGATGTTGCGTCGCCAAAGAGAGTGGTAGTCCCGTATTTGTGGATGGTTGCATCAAGCAGCGACTTGACCATAACTTCGTCCCCTTTGCCTGCCGCACATGCTACAGCAAACATAAAATCACTCTCTCTGTGAGCAAAAGTAGCGCCTTTTTCCAAGAGTAAGTGAAGAAGCGTTCTCCGACTTGCCGTGGTGGCCCAGAGGACAGCGTTGTAACGACAGGCATGCCGGCAGAGATGGTCAATCGCAATGCGTCGTAAGATCTGGTTTGTCTGCCCTACAGCAACGACGTCTCGGGCAGACTCTAGGTTGAAGAGTATAGTGCAGATCAGTTCGACAGGTAGGACGTGGAAGTTCCTGTTTTCGGGATCGTTTGGGGCGAGGTCGGTGGAAGTTATGAATGCCTCAGCAGGGTTGTGAACGGGCTGGTCACGCAGAGATTTTCGTTTGACTTTGAACGTTGATGCAGCGCGTGTCCTGGTAATATTTGAATCGCGGCCCATTGCTCGGACGGCCAGATGCACTCTTTCGCTAAACGCGAGCAGTCTCAAGTCGTGTTGCTGCGGCATTGGAAGCGTCGTGATTGATAAATCTAGTTCAACAGATGATCGAATGAGCGTCTCTGAGGTAATGTAAATTCTTGCGCGTCGGTGAGAGACAGGCGCGAAGAAAGCGCGCTTGTTGAGAACAACGCGAGACCGGCACGCGCACAGACCCAAGGACGGTATTGACACTACCGGTAGCGCGCACTAATTCACAAGGCGAAACAGTTGCGCTCAAGGTCAGGGTGCTTCTCGTCAAGCATTCCCTGCCAGCTCAAAGAGTAGCGCGCACACCCTACCGTGTGGTCTTCGCGACGAAGCGGGCGCGCCATGTAGTGTCATCACGAGAGGAAGAAGTGTGTAGTCAGAGGGCTGAGAGTCATCGCTGCGAGGTGAAGGCGCGAGCTGACTGCCCCTCCGCCTCGCGGCCGTTCAGCACCCAACCTGAGCCTCAGCCTTGTCATGTGCTAAGCGCTTGGTTGCCTGCAGGTCAGAGACATCGAGTGTGATGGCTGGCTGCGGCCGTCTTGCGCTGGTGTGTGTGTAGATTTTCAACACCGCAGTGGAGGTTGCGGAGTCAAGGTGGCTCAATGGGGTAAGTGCGGGGGTTGTCGCGGAGTCAATCCGGGACTAGTACGAAAGAGGACAAAAAATGTCAGTGCTGACGCTCCAACCCGTCGGTTCGCTGCCATGTAGGTCACACAAATTGTAAAGTTACAGACGCGATCGCATTTCATGTTGAATAAAGTAACTTGATGAGAGATCACCATATCCTGACAGTCTGAGGAAGGATAGCTGTTCATACCCTACTGACCTCTTGTCGCACGGTTGGGTGCGGGGGTTGCAGGTATGGGATATTAAGAAGAGTATGTATGTTGTTGTATTGTTTTAGCATCATAGCTCAGCTTATATCTAGGTCCTTGCGCGACACGATTAGTAACACAGTTAGGTTCACGACAGCGCTTGGCCTGCGACACCTCTTTTACGGTGTTTGCACCGAGCCTGAAGAATTTCCATGTCTCGATGTGAGCCACACGTGTAGCAATGCCGAAAGACCGGATCGTTTACATAACTCCGCAACAAGTCCTTCGTGAATTCAGGGTTCTCAGTAACAGTTCGTTCATAATGTCCTGCTGTAGCTTCTTCATTGAGAATTGTTGATAGATTCCTTCGTATGGCCGTGTAGGCGACTTTGCGTAACAGTGAGACCGAAGGTGGTGTTCCATTGTATACGTCGTGGATAGATGATAAAAATTCCGAAGACTCCCAGGATTTTAGACATCGGGCAGAGTATGTCTCTGCTGCTACGGAAAGTAGACCGGGGATAATGTACTCGTCCGCAAGTGAGAACATTTTTGCATGTAGCTGGAGAAGAGATAACTCTGCTTCCACAGGCAATTTTTCGTCATAGTCCATGCCGTAGAAGAATTGGACCAGTTTCTCCAATCGCAGATAAGGCACATCTTCCAGATGTATGACACCTGTGAATTCCTCCTACGGAAGATGATCAGTACTGGCTGGCGGCTACGGAGTACCCTTACCTCAAAGCCTCCAGTAAAGTGGATCCCAGGCGCCATGCAGATGTCCAAGACCTGAATCGCTCCGTTGATGGCAGACTTCGGTGTGAAAGCTGAAGTTTTGTTGTGCAGTTCTCCTCCGATCTGGCACATCATGTGGAAGAAAATGCGCTTGACAGAGTTGTCAGCCTTGTCTGCTGACGAGCGTTGTTTCCGAAAATGCTCATCTCCCTTCTCATTCTTCCATCCCTGTGGTGGTGCTCAGCTTAGCGAACGATATGGGTGTATGGCGGACTGACCATGCTTCTTAATTTATGAAGCTTGCGAAACTCTGAGGAGCGAGTCGTTATGTAATTTTTCACGATTTCGTTGGGACTCAAGGTTGTAATCCCTGTACCTAGCCGATTGGTCGCCGTCATTCGACACCATATGCGATTCATGATAGCTTGCCATGTTTGAGTTATCGAGCAGAGAGACACGTAGCTCAAAGAACGGGCCCTCCAAGTTTACGTTGAACTTTCGTGTGACCAACGCTGGAGAGACAAATATAACATCCATGATACGCAGGCAAAGGGAAGGCCCATCGCGTGCGGCTAAATATCATTAGACTTAACTCCACCCTAACGCTGCGTCCTTCACTCTAAAGTTGTGCGACCACAATTTGCGTCTTTCGCTATCCCGCGATACGATTTCTTCTCGCTGAGCTTCAATTTACCGATCTGCCCAACGTGTCATAATGCGCCAAAAATATACCGGGCAGCGCGCTGGTACGCGCAAAGCCTCCACTACGGTCCCTCATAAGTCAACGCTATTGATTCAAAGGCATACGCTGAAGCCTGAATGCAGCAAGGGTTCAATGTGTTAGGTTGTAGTGTGACTGATTGAACAACAACACCTCAGATGCACACTCGTGCCAATGCAGCATGCTTGGCCAGCAGATCGCCGGATTTGGTACCCCAGACACGTTGACCATTAATGTGGGGGCGCGCGCAGAAGACCCGATTTATTCCCGTACTCATGGTCTGACTGTGCCCAACCATCGCAAAGCGGGAATTATGCGTTGACTATGCGTATCTATGTGGTCTCATTTCAGTATCACTGGCGGGCGAATCTGCAGCATGCAGCTTAGAACCGTACTCTCGCCTCCGTTCTGATTCTCGAGTGAGATAGCTCTGGCGGACAGCAGGAGGTTTCTGACAATATGCTACAGAAGATGCAGAGGGATGTACTATTGCAAGGTGGTAGGTGATGTGTTACTTTATCGCCAGATCGAGAGCTTAGCCTCAATTACTGTGGCCCGACTCCCGCCGCTGCTGGGCTTTCGTCAGTCACTGCCCCGCCAGCTACTTTGATCGAATTCTGATCTGTATTCGCTTCCGAACCACTGCTTTCCTTGTCCCACCTTGCGTATACATCTTTTGGCAGCATCTGCCCGCCCCGCAATCTGCGGAAACTCAGACTGTCTTTGTTGGCATCGTACTCAAGCACAGCTCTCCCGCCAAACTCCTTCACCACATTGCGAATCTTACCGATCAGGCTGGCCAACACTTTGAGGTCTTTCTGGTTCTGGTTCTCCCACGATTTAATGTCAGCCGCTACATCATCCACTTTGGGAATCTCAAATACGCCTTTGGTGTGATATGCGCGGACGAGCTTGGGCGTCTGTGAGATCCAGAGCTGTGACACGACATCTTCGAAGGCAAGGGGTCTATGTGCGACGCGTGTTTTGATCTCTAGGGTCGAAGCGAGCGGGACCGTTTGACCTTCCTGGCGGATTACGAGTTTCGAGTTGGCGGAAGTTTTGGCCGGACTGCTGCTTCCAGGAGAAAGCTCCAAGGACTCCAAAACGTTAGAGAGGTCGTCAAGGGTCGGGGCTTGAACTTTGGTTGTTGGCGGGCACGACTGCCCACCACCGACTTCGACATATCCGTCCGTCTCATGACGAACAATGAACCTCAGGTCTCCAAAGCTGTATGATATAATTCGGTGGTGTCCAGTACTCCCGGTAAGTGCAAGACGAGTGCAACGTCTCTCAAACGAGTGACCGTAACCTCTGAACTCATTCGGACCGATGTACTCCTCCGTCTTGGTCTCACTGCGACAGAAAATGGCGGTGTTCTTCTTGACCTCAACGTGGATGGTGAAGTCTTCCCTTTTGCTACACCAGCGATTGTTCACAACGCCAAGGAGCTTGCGAATATTATTTCGATCGGTGACGACATCGAAGTTGGCGATGTCGAAGGATGGATACGAGATGTACAGCGCGCGGAAAAGCGGTTCGAGAGGACTATCTGGGTGCCGCGCGGCATTCTGAGAAATATAGACGTGACCGCTGTCTTTCTTCAATCGGAAGGATGCATGGGGGGGTGACCAACGGTCTGGGCAGCCAGGAACAGCGATGGTCGGTGTAATACTCGGCGATTCGATCCAGTTGTAAGACGAGAGGTGCTGGACGTTTGTGATATATGCTGAAGCTGGAGTGTCGAGGTCTAGGAGGTCTTGGCGTGAGATAATGGCTACAGATTTGTCTGCCATGGTTACAGCGGTAGTTCGTGGCATTAAGGATGAGGGGATGTGAAAGACAGGCCTCATAGACGCCTTTCGCTTGACAGTAGGCTTTCGTGGTCTGCAGTGTACCAGCCCGGTCCTGTGTTGCCTCAGAGAGACGGTGCTGTCGGACCCGTCAAGGTTAAGAGAGTATTGTTACAGTGTCCAACGGAGAGATTTATGTGGCCTATCTAAACGTGCATGATGCAACCGGCATGTTGGTCCAGCCGCGCTGACATGCAGATCAAGTGTCGTAACGCATGTAAGCTATCGTACGTGACTTGCGTGGCTTGAAGCGATTGGCCGCTGTAGCGTGGTAGACAATGGTGCATGTGGCATGCGGCATGGTTCGCAGTAGCTTATGATACGCCCTTCTCAACCGAGCCAAGCGTTTTCCCAATGAAACTAATGATCGACCACTTTCGTTTGGCTGTTCTTCCAGACAAATAGCTCTTATGGTGCGAGTATCGTTCGTGTTCGCTAGTAAAACAGCAGAAGCTTTCGCAACTTTCTACCCTGGTTGGATTGAAATCTTGGCGTCGTTGTTATACCCTATGCATAGATCGATTTCGGTCAAGCATCCTGAGGCCCAGGTGAGTGGTCTTTGCAGCCTTCACCTACGAGCATCAGAACTTTCGAACGTGAGACGGTCGAGATGCGGAAAAAGATTCATTGAAAATGACAAGCAGTTCTGTTACAGCCTTGCCTCAGCGATACTCACTGGCTGTAAATATGAGGATTCGACATAGCCACGGAAAACAAAGGCTTTGATTTCCATCGGGCAGATACGTGGTTGGACAATTCGATGCGGCATCAGCTGGACTGCAGCGTATGCACAACAGCAGTGATCGAGCCACCAGGTCCATCTCTGAACACGAAGGCTCAACAAGAGATGCCACAGGTGCGTTGCAGGAGGCGTTGTGACGTTATAACGTCCTCTGCCCGTAAGCGAGAAACGCCCCTCAGCGAGATGAATCCAACTTCAACCCAAACCAGTCCTCACCACACCCGTTTATGGACTTGCAGCATGCGCGCTTATATTTTTCAAGTCCGTCTCTGTCATTCTGTATCTTGTGGTAATCAAAATACGGTGTTTGTGGTCGAAACGACAGTCCCGTCGCACACTGCGCTAGAAGCCACTTTACTCTCCACCCCTGCTCGTTCACCGCTCGCCTCGTTCTCCGCAATCTGCAACTGCTGTGGCGATAGACATAACCGAGGAGCATATTGTCCCCTGATTCTCAAGATGCTTGAGCCTGAGAAACATATACTCCGAGCTTGTCTCTGTGTAAAGTGGACCTCCGCTTGGCGTCACTACTCGACCACAACCATCATATTCCGTCTGCTCACACGTACCAAAAGAAGAAGCATTATCGGAAGTGTAGATTTACGGCAATCAAGAACCACTGAAAGTGTGCGGGGAATCGTGAGGTGCCTGTCGAGTTGGCCCATCTCGCTGAGGGGCGTTTCTCGCTTACGGACGATGCACGTTGCTCTTTCGAGAGTATTGCAACTTCAGTGTTGGTGACATCCTAAAATAGGCTAGATCAGCGTCCACACCTGGACTCCAATTCGCGCCAAAGCTGCGCCAAGCGGTGACCCCCCAATTACCAGTAGGTTCTCACCGCCTATTAGGTGCAGACAATTTTCCGGTAAAGCCGCACAGCCGGGAGAATATTGTAAGCTGCACATAGTTTCACAACATGTTGTTCATGTAGCACTATGACTTTATAGGTCTGAAAATGTGCGCATACTGTATGCTTTCGTACCAAAGCTGCGGTCTCATGTAGCACCGATAAAGTACCCCGCAATACTTCGATTGGTAAGTATGGGCTGCCAACTGATCTGCATCCAAAGCTAGTTTACATTGCTCTGTAGTCCCGTTGTCGAAATTTCGATTGGGCTTGATTCTGTCGTCGAAATGTGAAACGGCGTAGCGCCCTCTTTGCAGCTAGAAGTACTCAAATTTTTGAGCAGCGCTTTAATGCAACAACGAAATAAAGTTAGAGTTTGCTGCTCGCAGGTATTGAAGATAGAGCATTGTGAGTATATTCTCGTGAGGGTTCTGCCCCTCATTCCAACAGCGAGTGTTGGTATTGTAGTGGACTTTTTCCAACTGGTATGGCGAGAGGGTCATGAAGCATTGCGCCCGTTGTTCAACGCACGCTCGATATGGAAAAATGTATAACCAACTACGCTACGAGAACCATGGCGCTCGAGGCGTGAACGATGGGACTGCCCTTTTGCACAGGATCACCATCGGACGAATCGATGATAGCGTAGTATAAGCACTGCTCTGATGATACTGAGCAACAGCAGGCTTGTGTTGCTACCTACTACATTGCTGTCAGACCAAATCTATAATCATGATGTGTAACGTGCACAGCTTTGTCTTGCCCTGGAATTTCAGACGTTCTCCCAGCTGCTTAGGGGAAATGAAAGGCCTGTATGTCACGCGTCGTTCCGAGGGATCGGCTCGGGCAGATCACTATTTCCCAAATGGCTTAGGAATGGGGGGTGTTCCGTGTCGCCACACCTGAGTAGGAAAGTTTAAGGAAGAATCTACTATGCCTGTTCTTTGTAAACTAATATAATAAAGTATTCAACAAAATATCTCTAAAGTAAATACTATAGTTTAACCTCTTGCACCATGCAAGATCAACAAGCGGCGATGACCCAATTATGGCTACCAGGTCACGTACTCATTGATGTGATGCACCCAAGCCTATTTGTCACGATTAGGGAAGTAATTAAGGTAGACACCTGAAACGAGGCTGGCGCGGAACCGCTTTCGTTCATGCTGTAACGAGAAACAACAATGTTCCACTGTGCAACAGATGTTACACACACTCCTTGTCTGCATTGAGCGTGAGATCTGCAACCTTGACAAGATTATGCTCGCTTTCAAGCCCAAACCTTTCGAACAATTGCTCGTTCGGCTTCCCAGCTGCTGGCGGCTTGTCTTTGTTCACCCACAAGCAGAGGTGCCGTCCGAGATCTGGAAGATCATGCAGCATCTGACGGAACGTGCCAGACTGTTGCAAGGTCGCGACCTTGCGACCACCAAACCAAAAGATCTGCGACCTCAGCGGATCTTCACGAACCCTCTCTGTAATCTCCGTGCAAGCAAGTTGCAGGAGGTCGCATATGACCTCCTCCGAGATTGGAGATTGTGCTTCCAAGGACTGAGTAAACCTCCAAAGGCAGGTCGCCTGAAAGGCTTCTGCGACAAGGCGCTCTCCCATAGCGTATAAGCGCGCTAGAGTAAAGTATTCAGAGTAGTGGTTGATCGCACGCGAGAGAATCGATCGATCGCGATACAGGTATTCGACGAAATATCCAAATAGCTCCGGATCCTCATCTTCGATTTCGATAGTGCGGTCTTTAGCTTCTTTGAAATTTCCTGACAGACTGTTTGCAAATCTCTTCGATTCAGCGCACAGCAGGTCAGAATGAAGGTAGTATGTTCTCGATTGAGCTACTTTAACCGTGACAACAGTCGAGGTCAGAAAACTAAACATAGTCAGTACCTGTTATGGTCACTCTTTTTGTCTTGAACTGACTGTGAGAATTTGGGCTTTTCTAGGTCGTGCAGCAATGTGTTAGAGTCTAAGGTCAGTTTCTCTTTCCTCGCCATGATGTGCTTGGAGTATGGCTTTTGGAATGAGCTTGTCGAGGGGATTTCCTTCATAAACCGACTCATTCCATACTAGGTCACGATCGGTCAAGTGGCATTCCAATTTCCATTGCTTGTACGTACAATGTAGTCATGCCAGAAGAATGCGCGTCCACGTCAGACCACGATGATCTCTACTTCTCTGGGACCGACATACGATGGCTAACCATAGAACCGTATCCAGCCTAGTATGCAGGCACCAGATGTCATCCAGGTGATGTGCATCCGGTATCTCTACAAGCGTGGTTGTGAATCTCAGGCCTCTCATGTATCACAGAAATGCAAGTGTGACTGATGTTATCAGCTGTGCTACGTGGCACGATCACAAACAAGGTCGTTCGGAGGGGTGCATATGCGGCGAAAACATGTGACGAATCATTCGAACTATTCAATAGCGGTGGCTGGGTCGCAAGGACACAAGCTTTTGTGATAGCTCTGCCCTTTAGGCTTCAGTCTCTAGTGTATGACGTAGACTGTCCGAGATATAACTATGACAGCAGCTATGCGTGATCGACCACACGACACGACGATACGCGTTTTGCAGGATGCGCCTCGTGCTGTGCACCGCCGAACGTGAGTGGCCAAAAATCAGAAAGGGTATCGGGAGCGCGGGGAGCAGCGAGAGTCAGCAACGGTTCCACTGATCTGGGAATAACGATCAGGATCTCCGTGTATGGATGTGTGGCGTTCTGCATATATGACCGCGACTGTAAGAGGAACGAAGCTAACTGGCTCGCAATCCTATGCAGCCCTCCTTCGAGTCGCGCATGTATCTTAGCATCTGTAGTCTGTGTGGACTCATTCCGTGTTTGGGCAGGCTGCTCTTGCGCAGTCGGCCCCTCCTGGCCTCCTTGTATCACGAGGCCCTCCATCACACCTTGGCAGCTGGACACTGTGCGATGGTGGAAGCTTGCTACGTAGGTAATAGCAATAGCGTGAGCATTCAATATTGCTCACAATTGATTGCACGTAAGCTGGATCGCTGTATTCACCTTCAGTATAAAAATTCAGAATGTGTTTGAAGAACAGACACTCCTGTGACGCACCGTAGATGATCTTGTTGCCTCGATATCGAATGACGATCGCCGGTATCGGATTGCCGGTCCAGCCTCGTTTCTGGGTGCTTGGATCGACTTCCTGTACCCGGCAGAAAGCGCAAGAATGGATGCTGTTCACCAGATCTGAGGTCCACGAATTGGAGGACCCGTCTTGCAGATAGTTTGAGTGAGTTGCCATATCGTGTTACTGGCAGATATGCAGCGTGCGGCTGAGGTGGTGACAGTGCTGTGTCTGTGCGCGCGATGACTGATCATCCATAACAAACGTGCCGATCGATTGCACGCGCGACCGCTGCAAATGGTACGAGTTTGGACGTCCGGAAAGGCTCTGCAGCTACGTATTGCCCGTGTGGGGCGCCCCACACGCGAGCGCGCATCAGACGCACACGCCTCTTCCATATCCATCTCAAGCCTCACGTTCGCTATCTCGGTCGTAAGCTTTGTTCGAACGATCGCACTCGCTGTACGCAATGGCCTGTAAATACTGCTGCAGTTATAGGCTGGTGTCCATGATACGTTTTTTACTTAGCGACCCCAAAGATCGGTAGTTTCTTGCTATTTGTCAGGTTATCTTAAGTGTTGTTGGGTTCGAAGCGGGAGTCGGGGGTAACGTCCCCTGCCCGTACGCGAGAAACGCCCCTCAGCGAGATGAGTCCAACTTCAACACCGACCAATCCTCACCACATTCGCTTATGGACTTACAGCATCTGCGTTTAGGTTTTCTAGGTCTGTCTTTGTCACCCTGTATCTTGTGATAATCAAAACACAATGTTTGTGGTCGCAACGACAGTCTTATTACACGCTGCGCTAGAAGCCACTTTACTCTCCACCCTTGCTCGATTACCACTCGTCCTTTTTCCCGCAACCTGGAGCTGCTACAACGATAGACATAATTAACCGAGGAGCATATTGTACCTGATTCTCAAGATGCGTGAGCCTGGAAAACATACATTGCGAGCTTATCTCCGTAAACTGGACCTCTGCTTAGCATTACAGCTCGACCACAACCATCACATTTTCCTGCTTCAACGTACCAGAAGAAGCAGAAGTATCGGAAGTGTACATTTACAGCAACTGAGGACGTCTGAAAGTGTGTGGGGAAGTGTGAGGTGCCTGTCAAGTTGGCCCATCTCCCTGAGGGGCGTTTCTCGCTTACGGGCGATGCACGTTAGCTGACTAAACATCTCAGCCGCCAGCTCTGGCGCCGCGCCAATCCTTCTTCGACATCTCCACCGTCGATTAACATCAACACATCAGCAGCCTATTGCTTGTCGCTTCTTCTTCCACGTGCCCATGCCCAAACGTGCGCGCTCGCCGTCGCCGCCTCCGCTCCCCCGTTCTACCAAACGCTGCCGCAACTCGACCTCGCCCTCGCCTCGCGCTCCCACTCCCCCACAGGCACACGTGCCCCTCACGCGCGAGCAACTCGCCCTCCACGACAGCCTCGCCGACAACCAGCCCCGCCCTATATCCATATCCATATCAGCGTCCATGTCCACGTCGATGGCGCCGCCCTCATCGACCACTGGTGTCGCGTCGTCACGCAGCGCCTCACCGTCCAAATCATCAGAACCTAAGGTCCGTGACAACGAGGACAAGCTGCGCTACTACGGCATCCACTTCTATCACCGCCGAACCCTGCCAGCCAGCCTCCAGGCCTTCGTCGACGAGTTGCAAGCAGGCGCAAGTTCGAGTCCGGATGCCGTGTGCTCCCCAAATACACGGCGCGTTGTTCAACGGCAAAGGCGGGCCCAGCGCCTTGCGGAACAAGACGGAATTGACCTGCTCAAGGATGTGCTGTTGTTCGTTGAGGACGATGACCTCCCTATGCTGGCCGTCAAGGCCAAGCAGAACCTCGATAAGCGCTATCTGCCGCCGCCTATCGACTTAGCCTGGGTCGCAGAGTACGGCGCTCTCGAGGGTCCTCAGCCAGACCATTTATTTGGCTACCGCCACTGGAAGGACAGCGATAGCCCTACGACCGCCTTCTCTGTGCAGCAGGAATACGGCCTGCTCAGCCGTGCAGTCGCTCCAGCACTCCACTTTCCCTTCATGAGCGCCCAGTGGAAGAGTCCCAAAAACAACCAGACACACTTCCAAGCACGCCCTCAAGGTATAATACCCTACCCCATCCTATGCAACAGAATGTCTCCCTAACCCTTGTCTCAAGGTGCGCGTGACGGTGCTGTGATTGTTCGCTATCTCCATCAGTTCTATACCGATGCCGGCTTTGTCCCTGCTGTCGAAGATACAGCGCACTTTTCTCTCACCATCGACATGGAGTCTGCGCATCTTTTTGTTCACTGGCAAGAGTTCGACCAGGGACGCCCAGCATACTACATGGAACCCATCATGAAAATATTTCTCGACGACGAACTACAGGTTGCAAACATGCGCCATATGATGAAAAACATTCTCGCCCATGCTATGGGAGGCCGCTTGGATAAGCTCAGGGACGTTGTCACAGCCACTCAATCGCAACAGGCCACAAGACCCGTTCCACTCATCAGGTCTAGCAGTCTCAGTCTTTCTCAGGGCGACAGTGCCATCATTATACCTCCACCATCTCCGCAATCGCTCAGTGACGGACCGTCGCAACCATCCAAGAAACGCCAGCGCGTTTCGAGCCGGACGTCATTTAGCAACACCTGAGGCATGTTCGAGAAACGCCTCCACACCAACACCAACACCAACACCAACACCGCTCACAACATGCAGAAGGTGAAGCTCATCGACATGTGCGGTATAGGCATGTCTCATCTGACCTCCACATGTTTCGCCGTGTATGGAAGGCATAGTCTACCCCAAGCCAGTCGCATGACGATAGATCATCTCACAAGCAGGAACGTCGAGCTTGCTGTAAAAGCTAGATTGAATTGCTACGTACGAGTCTCATGTGCTTTTGGAGATACAAGACGTTGCGTAACGTAGTTGCAAGAAAAGGGGAATTCAGCACGGCAGCGGGAGGTCTCGGAGTCAAATGGCTCAAAGGGGTAAGTGCAGGGGTAGTCGCGGAGTCAAAGAGGACAGAAAAGATCAGTGCCGAGACGCCAGCCTGTCGGTTCACTGCCATGTAGGCACGAATAAGACCTATTTCGTGGCGGTCGCGTGGAATGGGGTCGGATGTTCTCACCCACTCGAGTGTCATGCTGTGTGAAGTTACATGAAGCAGATCCAGCATTCAGTCTACGTTCAGACTCATTGAACACTCTCGCTAATAGAGAGCCCCTCGAAGTCCTCGGCGACACTAGAATCCCCCCCACGGTTCCGGGAGAGAATGGCAGAGAAATTGCCTAAAAGTAGCTCTAAACGCGAGGCGATCGAAACCAGAATCGAGTCCCAGCGATGCAAATAATACGTGTATTCGCGATTAGGGTAGAGTGCGACGAGCTTGAAAGAAGAGTTTAGCTGCATCGTCATCTCCAGGAGAAGTTTGCGCACTTCCCCAATGCCTTGGCCACGCTCGTGGCTATGTCTTCCGACGTCAATTTCAAGTGCATACTCCGCATACACACCAGATGTCTCCTGAACATTATTTCGGGTTATATTAGAGTCTGGCAGGAGGGCAAAGATCATTCGTCGAATAAAGCCCACGGTGTCCTTCGCAGCGGCGTTAATGGCATCCGCAGCGTCGTTCGTCAAGTCCCCGGGATGGATAGCTTCTTCCTCACAATGGAGAGCTCGTATACAGAGGTTTGCGTTGTTCAGGTGTTCCGTGATTCTGCTTTGATTGAGACGACGGTACTCAGTCCGCATACTGACTCTGCGTGTTGCGCTGGTTGATGTTGCGAAAGTTTCGATAGCGTCAAGGTGGACCCGGTAACTAGCAGCGAGCAGAAGGGGTTCACTTGGCAAGAATCTTAGCAATAGTTGATCATGAACGCAGCGCGACTTACAATTTGCCAGATGTCGACAGTTCTCTAACTCTAGTTTGGCAACGTTCCCTGAGCTCGTCCATCCAAATTTCGTTGCGCCAAAGCCCACGGTGAAGGCCACATGCGTGCGCAACCTCTAGGATAAGCAATTGTCTGAAACAGCTCACGTGGGGATGGTAGGTTACTGCGAAGCTCGGATGAAAGGCGTTGACGCGTTGAGTGTGATGTCTCGGCTCTAGCTGGCATTCCGGGTTGGTAAAGGTGCGACCAATACCAATGCCCTCTATCATGCGCATGCTGCCGGGATCGTCAACTGGCATACTGTCCGTGCCTCTTTGCCGTCGCCACATACACACAACCACGTTCGGTCTCTTTTCCTGGATCATGGCGAAAGTTTGCTCTTGTATGCGACTTTTGCAGTTATGGTCAGTCTGACCACTAGGCCAAACGAATGGGAGCCGGTCGATCACAGTCGGTCTTGGGGCGCCGCAAGAGACAGTGGGCCAAAGATCAAGGAGAAGAGCACTGAGTGTAGGTGACAACGCAATGACAGATTCCGTGCCTAGATGGTAGGGATGGTTATCGGCGGGTTGTTGAAGTACGAAACAGATGCCACCCGTCATTGGCGGACCCGCTAGATCTATTGCAGTAGCAACCTCCGGTTCGGGAATTATATCATCGCCGCGCCGAAGCCTTCGTGCCATGTTTTGAAGAAGGCGTACATGGTTACTTCCCGATTCACTGGTGATTGTACGAAGCGGCTGAAGTAGAGGAAGTAGTCGGTGGTCGATTGCTACATCCAAGCAGATTGATGATCGATTCTGTTTCGTCATGATGGTCTTCGGAGCTGCCGCTGCTAGGCAAAGGACCAGGACTGAACGTTGTGCGATGAAGTGATATTGTTTGTTTTTTGGATGATACCAATGGCCACCCTCGGTCTTTATTGTAGCTCCGCATGCCAAGTTATCAGCTACAGTAGTCTACCTGCAAACATCTATGTATGTTGAAGTTACCGCCTTTTCTGTATGATCAGGGTCCGTTGAAGACATTGGCTCTCAAGCCGTTCGCGGAAAGATGTCACCGCTGGAGCTCTGTCCGAAGCAAGCACTGGCTGTAAGCAGAGATTAGATGGTCAAAAGGACGTAGCTTCGTACACACAATGCCGGTTGCGTTAAATAAGGAAATCCGTTTTCAGTGTCATCAGCTGACTGCAAAATCAAGGTCGAGTACTTCTCCAAGCTCAAGGTAACTAAATGTTTTTCCTCCGTCGGCTGTTGCAATATGGTATGCATCACGGGATACAGTAACCATTGCCTGGACCGCGGAGCGGGAAATGAAGACCTTTGTTGCACGGGCCTTTCGCGCGCAGTCCTGCTTCTGAGTCCTTTGCGCTTCTGAGTAGCTTCGTTGGCTGTACAGGCATTGATAATGAGCTGTACATGATTGAGTTTCTTCTGATTCTCTTGGTACCTCATGCTAATAGGAGAGTTCTAATCTTCGTGCTAACTTGTCTCAGAGAAAGGCCTGCTGGCTGCGGTCTGTGCTTATCGTGATGTATAAATGTCACATCAGGATCGCTCGCACCGCCGTACGGAAACTGTGCGCTAGGCTATTACTCTTTTGCTAGTGCGCATGGTTCAAGGCGTGGGCCCAAAGACTCGGGTCGCGGAGTACCGTCGGTGCGCCCGTGATGCGCGCATACGCGTTTTTGGCACCATATTCCTCAACACTATAACTCAACACCACGATTACAAAAAACACCACACACAGCGAGAACTCGATTTTTGGAACTTAGTCGTATTTTCGTGCTCAAACGGTCGCTCTTGACGCCAATTGACTAGCCAGCACCCAGCCGCAGCAGCCCACTGCGTCTGACGTGCCATGGCGACACCGTGGCCTCAGCAGCCCGCATGGCCAACCCCATTCCGCGAGCACGCTACACGCCTCAGCACCTACCTTCAGGACGCGCTGACCTGTATCGATCGCACGCAAAGCCAGCCCGTTCCGGCAGACCTCGTCAAGGTCATTATACACGGCACGCTGACGTTCATAYTGAAAGTGCAACACGCGCCTGACCTCAGCACGGTGTGCGACGCGCTTAGAATCCTGCACACAGCATACGCACCAGCACGATGGACCTGGACCGGTTCGAAGAGACGAGAGATCAGTTACTGCTGGACAACAAGCCGTTCATCCCGCAGGCAGGGATCAGGTACGTCGTGTGGCTGACACGCAACGCACCCACGAAAGCCGCCTCAGCGTCATCATAGAGCTCAGCAAGGCAGAGGATGCTAACATGATCATCGACGAGGGCCTGATCTGGCAGGGCGAGGTCTTCCAGTGCGAGCGGTACGAGCGACAGTGCCGAGTGAAGCAGTGCTTCAAGTGCCAACACTACGGCCATATAGGAACCCGGTGCAAGGCAACAACCGCATGTAGCTACTGCGCGCAAGAGCATGAGACTCGCGACTGCCCGTCGAAGCTCGATCGGAGCATACCTAGGAAATGTGCCGCCTGCCGAGGCGAGCACGAAGCGTGGAGCTACCAGTGCCCTACTACTACTACTACTACTACTATCCCAGGGCGGTACTTGGGATCAGCCCTACTCGGGTATGGCGACACGTAATACCCTCCATTCCAAAACTAAACCTTCCTGGGAAATCGCGGTCGCACTCCTTTCAAAATCTCCTCCAGGCCCGAAACTGCATCGGGGTGCTGTCGTTGGTGGCGAAGAGATTGGGTGTGAAGCGCGTGGACATGTTGACGATGATGAGACCTTTTCGAAAGAACAGGGCGCGCATTGTGTGAAGGGTGTCGGCACACTCATCTGCTGAGGCGGTTATGAGGAGGTGATTGGCCAAGATGTGGTCGTACGTGCGCAGGGCACCAGCAATCTCACGGACATGGTCAACAAAGCTGTTGCCGAGAAGATTCATGCACTTGCTGAGCACCTCGTTGGGGCCGAGGCGTCTGCTGCGTAGCGTGTGGGGAAGGCCAACGCTGAGGAAGCGGCTGCCGGCATCAACACCAACACAGACACCAGTCAAGCCTTGGTAGCAGACAGCGCCTGACCAAGAGGTGTCACTAACCTGCTTACGCGTAATCCATTCTGTTAGACGTGATCAAGCCCCCCGGTGCTCTGATGATAACGTGCCAGAAGCGTAAGCAATCACACTATATGCGTGTGCGAATACAGCTGGATCAGCTTCTCCATTCCACTCAAGCACCAGTCTGCATACCAGTAGGTAACACCGAGTAACTTACGTGCGCTGACGGAGCGCTCGGTAACTCGCCTACGTCATATCCGTCTCTAAGCAGGGGCAAATACGCGCACCGCTCCCGCTGGTCATGCTCCCGGCCTGTCGTTCAAATCATTAGGAGTTCGAGTCGGTCCCGCATCAGCTGCTTTCTGGACGGTTACAGTCGAATGGTATGACTGATTGGCCGGCTCTCTCTCCGGCAGCATCAGACAGCTACCAAAGCTCTTTCCTACTGAGGCAGCATTAACTGCCTGACCTGCGACGCTGATCGGTCAGCGATCAAAAGCATCGTGGGCGTGTACAACCCAGTGTTATCGCTGACAGTGATGCCTGTGCGCACATTTTGGAACAGTCGAACATCATAGGTGCTCGCATCATAACAACCAGAGTTGTTTTTAGAAGGACTATCCTTCTGAGTTTCCCAAATCGCCATTGCTCAGTGATTACGATTGAATAGATCTGACTCCTGTCTCGATCGTGCTAGCGTCGGGACCGTACCCGAGGAGATCTCATGAAGTGACCAATCACGTCAGCATTCCGCGGGGTCGGTCCTTGCCCCTACTTTCGTGCGAAAATGTAGTACCCAAAAAGATGGAGAGCATTCCGATCTTAGGTGGGTGCGACAGCCAATGCAAGTAAGATGTACGCTCGGACCTCTCGTACTACTAAGGGCGGCTGCGGTCAAAGCGAGGACAATCACTTGTAAGCATTGTTTTGGTGTTCTTGCCATCTCACGATCGCAATGACTCCAAGGACATCTGTGCAGACTATGAGCCTTGACTCGGTCCACATCAGCAGGCAGTCTGATGACACGTTCTCTGAGCCTGTCGACCTTAACTCAGCCTTTTCGCAAGCTCGGAAGTTTCTCCATGGACGCAGACTGAACCTGCGATGACTTCGAAGGTACGAGCTTCTCAGCACGATGCAGTGTCTCAGTTGGCGGTGAGCTGACGCTCGCAGAATGTATAAAGCGGCGCGAACGATCGCTGAGTCAGTGCAACATCCTAGAGTGGGTCCATCGACAGGATCTTGCGCAGAAGGAGCAGGAGCTGGGAAAAAGACACCCAGATACGTTAGCTAGCATGAGCAAACTAGCGCTGGTTCTAAGTGGGCAGGAGAACTATGCGGCGGCGGAGTGCCTGCATAGAGAGACGCTGAACTTGAGGTGAACGGTACTGGGGGAGTATCACAGTTTGACGCTAGCGAGCAGAAACAACCTTGCTCTAGCACTGAGTGGTCAGGCGAAGTATGCAGAAGCAGAGCAACTGCACAGAGACACGCTAAAGCGAAGAGTGAGGGTCTTCGGCCAGCATCACCTTGCGACCTTGATAAGCCTACACAATCTAACGCAGACACCAAGCCACCAGAGCATGTACGCAGATGCCCTGCCTCTTTACAAAAAGGCACACACTGGCTGCTCTGTGCTTCTCGGACTGAACGACCCGATCACCCAAGCGTGCTACGATCACTACACTTCCGTACTGCAAGCAGCATACCAGGGGGCAGGTACAGCTTGACTGAAACAACGACAAGAGAAGCCTTGCATGAGCAGGCATGACGCATGTGACACCCTTTGCGCTTAACGAGCCGGACAAGAGAGATAGTCAGCCTCGCCGCAACTCGTCTTCCGCGCGTCAACGAGCATGTTGACCGATGACAGCGATCGTCAGAACCATTGCAACAACACTCGAGGGATCCCAGGGGTGACTCGTATGATAGACGACATATCATGCAAGAACAAGTTTGCGCAAGTAAGAAAACTTGTGCGTAATCCGGGCAAAGTCGCATATCTGCGGTCACATATGATGTGCGACTTCTTCGAAAGGGTAATCACTCAATAAGATGGCAGGGTCTAACCACCAGAAGATTCAATATCTGTATCTCACAAGCTGTGGTGGGTGTGTCACTGAGGCTCTGCAATTCTTGCCGTCGTGCTCAAAACCAAGACAACCTTCTGCAAAGAGTGCCTTTTGAATGTCAGGCCACGGTAATGGAATATGTTAGAGGACTCATGCGACGTTGGAACAGGCACTCGATGCCGCATTTCATCCATACGACCTCATCATCCTCTGTTTCCGTCTGCCTTCCGACTATATCCCCTTTAGATTGCTGTTAGGATTCGCGTGGCACGATGCGAACTGCAGGCCATTGGTGCTGCTGAGAGGAAGATTTAGCTCGATACCAATCAGCAAACAGAGAAAGACACAGTGAAACGAGAAAGACATGGATCCAGCTATGCCATATGCCTCCACATAGCACTTGACACTTCATACGCTACAGGATTATCCTATACCAGCAGAGGATGCGGGATTTTCTTGCCACGTATCGTAAGAGCTTCATCTCAAAGCCGGTTATGCAATGTCTTAGACATGGCGTCATCCCCTACTCGCAATACAAAGTCCATCACAACCAGTCTACGGGGTTTTTTAAATGACCTACCTCCAGGCGAACCACGCGATCCGGGCCTGATTCGCGCCTGATTCGGTATAGTGCACGATTCTCGCCCTGAATCGCCCCCTTTCAGCCTTAGTCTGGAGTCGACCCCTTTTTGTGATCCGATCCGGTTTAGCTCGACCCTGCATGGACGTGTTTGTTCAGTGACACTGCACCTGTAGCAGGCTCTACTTTTTGCTTCTGCTGTCTGTTTCCTCTGTCAACAGTATATACCTGTCTACGTCATTTCTATAATGCCACAGCTTAGTCGATAAATTGTGCAGTGGTGCCATAAGGCAGTGGTGCTTTGTCCCGCTGGACAGTATACGTAGGCAATCCAGGAGAGAGCGCACCTCTTGACAGCGCCTCTGCGCCTTCCTCTGGGACTGTCTGTACGGGCGACCCTGCAAAGAACGAGGCATGTGGGTAGCGTAGCTGCTGCAGCGTCCTTTATCCCCACCCAGTCCTTCACTCGCTGACAATGCAATAGCCTGCGGAGGCGGAAGTTCCGGACGTCATCTCCCATCTGCCAGAATATGGGCACTTGTTGTGCAAACCATGCAGAAGCGTCGTGCCCTACAAGACGCTCTACCGCCACCTCCACGACTACCACAAAATCCGAACACTGGTCTGCAAAGTTATCGTCTCTCGGTACGAAGCGCTTTCGGTATCGTAGACCGACACAGATGTCGTACCTCTTCCGAGCAGGTCCTGCGCATTGGATTTCCTTGCGCCACCTGAGCGGAAATACTTCTGCCCGCAGTGCGACTGGACGACTTGCAGTTGGGATATGATCCTGCAGCACTTTCGGAAAACAAAGTGCAGTAGAGGAGGAAGGACACGCAATGACCTTTCTTGCTTCCTCCAACGAAGGTCCTCTATCAGACGGAATCTGGGAGGAAGCCGGCGAATCGATGATGCTACCGACACGAATCGTGGCGGGAAAGGATCACGCTGGGACCCATCTGCGATAGACGAGCCCGCGACGGCTGCCCTGTTGCAGATGGAAACCGAGGAGGAAGCCAGGCTTGCACAGCAAGATCGAGAATCGATGTCCCTAAGCAATGAGCTCGAACATGACGAGAAGACCGATTGGTTGCGGGGTTGTGGTTGGCCACGGTGGTTTGCTCAAAAGCCGCTCCATCTGATCATTGCTACCTCCGGATTGCATCTCTCTAACTCTACAAATGGAGCAACTTACCTCAGCACCTGGAACTGCAGCGAGTGGATCAGCTGCGCAGATTTAGAATCTGGATTGAGATAGTTAACGAAGATCATTCATCTCGTGCTAGATTGGGGCGAGGAGACGCTCGAACAGACAACACGAGTCATGCGCTGCTGGATGCGCAGCTGCGGATCGCACTTCTACGCGTATCCCTTCTAGCTACCTCAACGGGAAGCTACACGAGCTAGGTACCGCTTTTTCCTCAATCGCTTCCTATGCTATGTGTTCCGATCGTGGCACGTCTGTCAGACGCTCGACCAAAGCTTGAGCGAGGTATATGGGCTCAAGTTGTCCGACTTGCAGGTGCAAACGATGGAATTCGTCTGGTTGGTCTGACCACAACAGGATCCGGCGACCCGGGATGCCTTTCCTCCCTACGATTATCAGAAACTGTTTTCCAGCTGCTTGTGATGTTCTAGACAAATCTGTCCACCAATGGCGTGTTAGAAAGCAAAGGCATCTTCCACTTCTCCGGGGTGCTAGGTATTTATCCCTATGTGTGGCACGGTTTGGTGCGGGAATTGCAGGTATGGGATATCAAGAAGAGTGTGTATGTTGTTGTATTGTTCAGCATCATAGCTCATCTTATATCTAGGTCCTTGCGCGACAGTACCACGCTCCCGTATTTTCGTGCAGTTTTGCGAACAACAATTCCTATCACATCCATAGTCGCCCTGAGCACAGGGTTGTTTCTGCAGGGCCAACCACGCGTCTGAATCTTTGACCGTAACATAGTGTTACTTCCAAATCTAAAACAGGAAAAAGAAAAAGAAAAAGGAAAACAAGATCATTCAAAGCGCAGATACTAAGAAGTCGCAAATCTCGCACTGTATAAGTTGGCAAGTTTGCCTAGAGGTAGGCTGCGCGCTATATAATGGTTATTCCTCTCTCTATGCAACTTGGTAACCAGGCGTTGCATAGTATCCTACCGCGCCCTACTCTGCGAAACAACCTCTTACTCTTATCTACGGCTTCAAGCCCAATGACGTCGATAGTACTGTTCTCTCCATACTTTTGGTCTCCAACTCCTTCCCAAACTCTGATGCTTGCGCATACGAGAGGAATATTGTCATCGCTCTGCCTTTCCATGTCAGGTATGAACACCCCTACATATATGCCTCCCTCATCGACCAACAGCTCGCTGTGGTCCGGGACATACGTGGGACAAGGATTAGGCTTTACTTGGCCGTCCGGATCAAATCGTAGGAGTGGGAATCCCAGCTGATCGACAAGAGACCCAAGAAGAGGTCTCAAGGCTTCCCTGCTAAGAGGCTCATCAGGGAAACCCATCATACGAGCGTCCTTCAATCGTGTAGACCTGCACATGTTGCCCACAGGACAGGTAAGAGTCGCGTGACCAGAGAGACAAGTGCTTGAACATTGACCTTTGATATGTTCACCACCGCACACTGGTCTAATAGAGAATCCCACATCTCTGACTAGGGAACGCGATCTCGATCCAGATGGAGCTAGCGTTTCAAATGATACAACGCCGTCTAAAGACGCCCAAGTCCATGAGGGAGCGTGGAAGTCCTCAAATTCCGCCAAAGGCTTGTGTTTGGTATACCAAAGAAGTGATTCAGCGGCCCCATCATTCAGGATACCAGCGTATATCTTGAGTGAGGAACATGTTTCCAGGATTCGAGAGATTCCCTCTATAGCCACAAGCCGATCTGAGCTGCGTGAGAGGTGGCAACTGACATACTCAGAAACAATCGTCTTCCACTGTTGTGCCATGTTTGTTGTAGATGTTAAGAACATTGAGGACCTGGTTGGAACGGAGCAATCTACCTCTTCTTCTTCGTGCGATTTGGAGAAGCAACCCCAGTATATCTTTTCTCTCATAAAGTAGACAACGCGATTAGAAAGTAGCCGTTCCTGAAGTATCCATCCTCGTTTGTACCATCGTGACTGCCGCACCTTCCAGTACAAGGAGGTAGTCCTGGGTCGGAGAGTAATGGTACTTCGCTCGTAGATTGCATTTTCTCCCAACCTCTTCTGGGCAAACCATCTGTATTTCCAGACGTAGACTTGGTTATCTATCCCGAAAACTCTTTTGGACAGCATGGGGAGCGGTATGCCATCAAATGGCAAGCGCAGAGTCACTGCAAGGGGATCTTGTTGTCGTGAGAGCATGCCATGATCTATACCATGCTCATCAACTGCATCGACGGCAGCAAGCGTCACGCTCGCTCCAGCGAAGATGTCGCCCATAATTCTCGACTCTCGCCTCCAGTCCTCTTGGTCGTCTTGTATTATGCATAGAGAGTCTATCCATAGATATCGTATGTGCAGTTGTCGTGTCATCTCTATGGCATCTTTGAACGTGGGAGGTAGCTCTTGCTCCGGTATTTTTAGCTGATGGGAGTCAAAATTTTCCAATGTCGTTATCAAGGGCTGTGTGTGTGCCCACCTATGGCTCAGAGCGACATAGGTCACCGAAGTGTTGCCTGTATCCACGAGTCGGGGGATGGCGGGAGAATCTGTTATGGTTCCGACATCAATGACCCTGCTAGGGGGAACAGATCGATGTAACAATTCTTTGAAGTGCTTTCTACAGTCCTGGTGTGTGGATGTGCAGCATGCGATCCAATCTCGAACTCTTCGAAAGGTACGCGAAATCGACGCGGGCTCAATGGTCTTTAGTGGCACCATGTTGCGGAGTCCGTAGTAAGAATCTGCAACAAAGATTAAGTATGAAGTCGCGAGCGAGACCATGGTACTACTTACTCTCCGGTGCGGTAACGTGGATAGTCTCTCCATCGTTGAAGTTGCCTTTGCGGACTTCGGTGGGATATCCTGGCTCCCCACAATACTGGCCCCGGGTCCATGCTATGGACGATAATGGGCACTCTTGTTCAAACAGGAAAAGTTCCGGGGCTGATTTCCGGATCACTGCCGGTAGACTTGGCAAGCTGGCCATCAAGGCATCGTATCTCCTGTGGGTTTCGTAAGATGTAGTGGGCGTTATCTGCAGCTTACTCATCGAACAGACTATTAGTTTGCATAGTTGGCATGATTGGCCAGACTGTACGATTCTTGAATAACTTAGGGGGTGCGTAAAGCCATCGCTAAGGTGCGTAAATGTCAAACATTTGCAAGCAGAACACAATGTGCTCTGATTTTGCTTGTAGTCCATAGTTGAACGACAGGATGTATGTCATAAGGAGATGTAAATCTGACTAGAAGGAACTATATATGCGCGTCGCACTTTGGGGTGCGGCAAAAGGTAAGTGGCATGACACCGCCTCTCTTGGCTGCATAAAACCGGTGAAGCCGACCCACACGGGGACTGTGCGGGGAAAGGAATGTCCAAGATGAGCGGACAGAACGTCATCACTACAAGTAGACGTTGCATGCAGCCTGGTAGCTGAGATCTTTCAGAACCCTTAGCATAGAGGCATCGCCAACAGCAGCTTGATCTCGAGCGCCAACGAGGCTTCCACTTAGACCCAGACCCTTCGCTTCCAAGATTGAGAATAGAAATCGTATTCCCATGTCAGCCGCGTGAGGATCACTGAGTACCAACCCAGACGCCTGTTGATCGACCAGTCGTCGCTGATGCCGTTGTTCGAATACATTGTGTGCGAGCCCG
The DNA here is from genome assembly GCA_001599375.1 of Phoma herbarum. Lineage (NCBI taxonomy): Eukaryota > Fungi > Ascomycota > Dothideomycetes > Pleosporales > Didymellaceae > Phoma > Phoma herbarum. The sequence continues at coordinate 243,260 of BCGR01000029.1, forward strand.
ATCTTTGTAGTGGGACTCACCAGACCATCACCTGTGTACCTTCATGGCTGATTGCGAGAAACGGTGCAGGGCAAAGCTCAAAATACACTCTCTCAAACAGGAGAGAGGCTGCAGGCGTATTCAAATCCTTGCATGTTTGCCTGACCTGCTTCCACTCTGGTGCACTAACGCAACCCAGAATCGATAGCAGAAGCTCGGGCGGGAGACAGAGCAGCGACGCTACTTTGTTATGCAAAGAGTTGATGATGGTGGTGGTGGTGTGGTGTGATGGTGATGTCTTTGATGGGAGGGCATGTTAGCGGATTGCGTCTCGAGTCAAGGACGGCGGCCAATGTGCAGGAAATGTCGACACCGGACGCGTGAGCCGTGCCGCCACTAACCACCACACTCGGCCTGGGCCAAAAATCAGAGGGCCCTTGGCGGCATTGTTCCTCGACGACAACGGTGGGCCTCTGTTGTCCTTTTAGACGCTCCCATTCCCTGACCTCCCTTCCCTGATGGTCCGTACCGTTTTTTTATTTTTTTTTCTTTTCTTTTCACAAATGGCGCCCTACTCGCACCGTGATACTACGATTCTGTCCGCCTCACAAAGAATGACGTCCCGGTGGCACAGCCACCCGGGTGCGCTTCTACGGAAGGCACCACATCTTGCCAGCCTCAATGTGGAAGCGGTGGAACTAGACCCGGCGCACCTAATTCTAACGCGCGTAGCTCACGACTGATAGAGCGCTTTGAAGGTTTGCCACGTTGCGAGTCGTGGATTCTGCCGCAATGGCGTTGCTTGGTACCGAACGGCCGCTATGTGCACTACAATGACACTGATCTGCTTGCGCGCATTTCTCTTTGTTGATTAGACGTACTCACATTCGATGCGTTGATGCTTTGATGACAACGTGTCTGAAGTCAGCATTTACATATTCCTGTCGAACGTATATGGCTGGGTAAGCCTTTCTTATTCCACCGATCGTCAAGCTGCCAGGCCCAAGCTCCCACAATAACGAATTGCTGACACACAGCCTGATCATCTCCGATCCAAAATCAGTCTGCATCTTCCCCTCCATCATCCCCCGATCCTGCGCATTCCTCACTCAACTCAACGACCAAATATACGTGTACTGTATTTGTTCGCTTCCCCTGCAAAACATTTAGCGCGTGCACAGACACCTACGTGAATTTGTTCGCTTTTTCAACATTAATTTGTTCGCTGTTCCCACGTATAATGGGCTACGGGATTTAGGGCTGTAGCCTAGAATCCCCTGAGAAACGCGAACCCTGGCATTCCCAGCGCAAATGGGCTTTGGCTCCACTTTTACCTTTATTGAACCGGCCGAATTTGACTAGAGCCTGACGATCATTGTTTTTTTCCAACCATCACTTCGTCACTAAACAACATTCACACACTCTATCAGGTGTTGAGCAGAGGCACAACCATTGATTTGTACTTTGTAGCGTACCCTAAAGGTGAGCACACCAGACAAGCGACGGGGCCACCTTTACCAAGACCTCGTCGCCGCTGCGCGTATCACCGCATCGACGCGTCGAGTTCACGTCGCGATTCTCATCACGACCGCCCAATACGAAGAAGTCTCACGCAGCCCCCCCGCCAATATTGGATCGGGATCGCCGTATCGAATGCGCTGAGTCTCTGCAATCTCGTTTTCTGCCATACATGAGAACGGACGCAGAGGCAAGACGCCGGAAGGCCCAGTCAACACGAGACAAGTCTAGAAATCAACGCGACGCGGATCGCAGGTTCGACCGCATTTTTGCAAAAGCTTGGGGAGGCTTCTGCTCGGCTCAGAGTCCATTGCCTGCCTCCCGAACTCAGACCGAAGAACAGGCTTCACCGGTGTGTCTCGATCAGGCATGCGGGCACTTCCGTGGCATGAACAATTCTAACACTAAAACCAGAGCAAGACCATGAAGTCGAAGCCCGATTTTTTGAGCACGTACGTGGCTATCTGATTTCCAGCGCCTCGCAAACAAGACTAACAAGGTGTTGCAGCTGTTTCAACAATGCCAAACACTCAGATGCTATTGTTTACATACAGGGTGTGAAGTTGTACGCACACAAACTAGTCATATGCGGCAAGTGTGAATACTTCGCAAGCGCGTTTGACAAGAGGTTCAAGGAAGGTGAACAAGGCTTTATCGAACTCAACGAGGGTAGTGCAGTTGCGCACTACCGGGTCATCGAGTTTCTCTACACTGGAGATTATTCGGATGGTGTACAGGCAGAAGGACTAGAAGGTAAAATCTCCCTGTCGCAACTGTACTGACGCAAAGTTCATCGACTCCAGACGACCCAGATCTACTCAAGGACACCAGAGTATACGCTTTGGCTGAGATGTTTCTTCTTGAGGACCTGAAAGTCCTTGCTCACGCAAAATTCCAGGCTCGACTCCCGAAAGGTTGGATGCCTACCATACCACCATCTCTGCTCGAGTGCGTTCGGGAAATCTACGATACTACTCCTGATAGCGGACTCCTTCGTCCAGAAGTGGTGCAGTTCTTTCTGACACACAGAGATGCGTTCAAGAAAGACGAAGGATTCTTAGGGCTGATTGGAGAGGGTGGGGACTTTGCAATTGATCTGATCAGAAGGATGTAGTCAGAATATGGCAGATAGGTTGCCATGCACGTGCTACATATGGTTGACTGCTTCAGCTTGACTGCTTCGGCCACCTCAAACTGCTAGATCCAGTGATCATCAAACTATCGGAAGAGACCGCATAATCGATAGGGGAGCTCAGGGGACCGCTGACTGGGCTACAGTGCATGGATTGCGGTTTGTTACAATCAATGAGCACCAGATACGCGTGCATTGTAGAAGTGTCATCAACCTGCTTGGAAAGGCGACAAAAACCTGCTGTAAATTTAGGTAATATTCATAGGGTCTGTAAGTGAATTCGTGCCTGCTCTTTTAACGCATTGGTCAGACGTGTGCTGATCCAAGATGCATCGCCTTTTGACCACAGGAAAGGCGATCGAGATGCTTGAGTTCCTAAGACTAGTAAATCCAGACTTCTTCAGAATGGCAGAATGAACCACAGGTAGTACACCACAAGCTCGCTTACTTCTTAAGGAAGATAGCGGTGGATGATCTTTGTAGATCCAATGATGTTGAATCCCTTGTGATACGCGGTGACTGTGCTGACAAGTTCATCCTCGATAAATATGCTTTGATGGTGCCCATTTACTGTATTGCAGTGACGCAAGCTGAGGATCTCTGTACCACGAGCAGGTTGGCCTGCAGTAATGTGAACAAGGACCAAGAGCCGCTCGAGAAACAACTCTCTCCTGGAAATGTAATTCTTCGCCGCCGTCACTTTCCGGAGAACTTTGGAGTCTTTCTCGCGCGACTCTATGGATTCAGCTCGTAGCGCCTCAGCTTCGAGAACACGATCGAGCATCCATCGTTTCCCTTCTGGTAAGACATCTTTGTTTCGAGGATCTTTACAAAAGCTCCAGCCCTTGGCGCCAAAAGGGTCCAGAGTTCACCAAGATCGGAGGGATCTGAAATCGGGCACTCGGAACCGAACTACGGGAACCAAAATGTTACTCATTAACGCTAAGCAGATATAACACGTGCACAAGGCCAAGAAGGCGACCAGGGAACTATTGCACGTCATAGTGATCTTGCAGCCAATGGCGTCCAGAACGTGGCGCGAGTGCTCGACCCAACGACTGGCTCGCAACAAAGTACTATTCGCAATACGAAGACAGTCTAAGAGATTGCATTGCAGAGTTGAACGCAACTACTAACTTGCAGTCAGACAGCTCGCCCTTCAAGGATCAGCTTGGAAATCAGTAAAGAATTAACCTATTCGTGGCGCGAAGGATGTCCATTGGATAAGCAACACATAATTTCAAATCACGATCCAAAGTATGTGAATGTATAGAAGAGAGCAATGCGAAGCGCTAGTGTATTGTCCAACAAGTCTCAATACAAAGCGCTACCAATGCAACCTCACCCACCGCCAGCTTCAGCGTCGCGAACCCCCAAAAGCCCATCCCACCACTTGCGGAAGTCCCCATCGACCCAATCTCTCAGCACCTTTAAGCTCTTGATCAGCCGATATGTCTGCACCGTATTCGCCGTGTTTCCCAAGGGAACCGAATGGAAAATTTGAATATTCGACACCGGTTTGCGAATGTCCGAATTCGATGGGTGGGGGGTGTTCGAGGGCGTGACCCGGGCGAAGAAGAGCGACCACGCTTCGGATTGGATGTCGATGAGCGGAAATACAGTGTGTGAGAGGATATCAGAGGGATCTGGGACCATCGCGACGGTGAGAGATGGTGTCGGTTCCTGCGTCTGTGACTGCTCCGCTCGCGACATCCTACCACCTCTCCCGCGGCTTTTCCGTCGACCTCTTGTGACCATCTCCGATTCTAATCGGCTAGGCCGTGCCTCAGCTGCCGGTTTCTTCACCCCAAGCGGAGCAAGCTGCTCCACGAGTGCCTCGATCCGTGCCACCTGCGCCGCCACCCACACGCCTAGTTGTACCTTCGCTTCCTCCACGGTCCGACTCTCGGTCTTGGTTTCGATCGATATAGCGATAGGTCGAGCGCATAGACCCTCGTAGCCAATGTGGTTGATGGAATCGGTCGACATGCCGATGAGGGATGATACAATGTCGCGTGCGGGACTGGAGGGCTCGAGGTGAATGGCGTAATCGACAATCTTGCCAGTCGTGAGGTTGTTCGAATGCGTAGGGCGATATTCCGGTGTGATTCTCGCTGCAGTTCTGGATGACGTAACTCTGGTTAGCGATGCTCTTTGAGTGCCCCCAGTCGTGGGCGGACCGAAGAGTACTTACACGCTTCGGAACCCAACACTCGTCTCATCGTTTCCCAACGCCAGCTCCAGGACTTTAGTGTGCACGCGATTATTCCACTCGGTCTCATGGTCCCGGTTCACTGAACACCGGTGCGACAGCGAAACGATATCCTGTATGGTCCGCAGTTCCCACAGCAGCTCATCCACTAACCTTTCATCCGATGCGTCGAAATGGTGCTGCTTCACCTTGCCCATGTCCGCCTCTGCCAGCCGCTGTTTGAGTCTCGCAGGCACCACAGGCCCGTCGCCCACGTCCTCCAGCTTCTCCAAGAGTGCAAGCCCATTCTCACCGAGCTGCTCCCTTTTTGAAGCGGTAGTGTTCGCCAAGTGTGTGTATATCACTCCATTTCCAACGTTCCACAAAGAGGTAATTTTCTTGGGGCTGGCCGAGCGGTTGGAAGATTGTGACTGTGTGAGCGATCGTGTAGGCGAACGGGCCAGGAGATCGTCATCGACTACGATCAGCTCGTTGCAAAGAGCCTCTTTGTATGAAAGATTAGGAACAGGATATGCGCTGCGTGCGAAGCGGTTTGGGCGAGGCGTCGTATCGTTGATATCGTCAGGCGAATACGCGTCGTCGGGAAATTGCCGTTGATTTTTTGACGGCGAGGGAGTTCGCATGCGCTTCTTATCAATGCTCTTTTTCGGCTGCGATGCGTTGCTCTCGGGGGAAGGCATGAACATGTTCTGGTCGTTCGCCGCAATCTCGCCCAGCACAACACGGCGTACCTTCTTTCGCGGTCGCGGGCGCGGGCTCTTGCCAGTGTCGTGCTGCCGTCGCTTGTAAGTGCGCAAGGAAGAGGGAAATGGTTGAGTGCGTGCGCGAGGTTCAAGTTCGCGGATCCAGGCGGCAACTGAGATGGGATGCATTGAGGGTGGGGAGAAGTGGAAACGGACAGGATTGCTCGACGTAGAGTCGATGTTGTTTTGGTGGCCCGGGCTTCGATTGACTCGGCGGGGCAACCGTCGATTACCGGTAGTGGTTGCGCTTTGCGTACGAAGCGCCGACCCGCCGACCCTCCAAGCTCCCGGCGAAGAAAATCCTTCTCTTCAACCAAAACCACCTTAAACGTCGGTTAACAAGAGGTCTCGCCTTCTGCGCAACCCTGTGGCCAGTGCGAGTCGGCCGCCTCCTGTTAGCGGTGGCAAGGCACGACCTGTGCTTGACTGAACACTACACCTAGCCACTCTGGATAGGATGCCATGAGTACTTCCACGTTAGATAGCTGTGCGGAGCCTAACCTAACCTACCTATGTGGGAGGGAACCGACAGGTTGGAGTGCAAGCACTGACCCTTTTTGCCCTGTTTTGTACCGTGCCCTGTAGAACCGTGGAAACACGACAAGGCTGGCGTGATTTGTCCCCCCGTTTTTGAGATTTGTCCCCCGCCGAAGTACCGAATTGTTATACATCCACACAACTTAACACCAGCAGAATCTTAAAACGATTTTTGAACGTTCTGTAGTACTTTAGAGTCTCGTAAAGCTTCCTTGAAATTCTAAAGCCAAAATTTGGTCTGTGTTGTGGTTCAATTGCATGTTGAAATTGGTGACATTTTTGGAGAAATCGCCAACTTCAAATCAATTTGACTTGTTTTTATTGCTTTGAAAATTCACAGAACTCAGACGAGAGGTACTTCAGTGTATGCGAAATATATTCACAGCTTCAAAGATAAAAGTTACAAGTGGTGTTGCGGTGAAATTGCATTGCGCAGTGCAGGAGCTGCCATTTTCGGTACTTCGGCGGGGGACAAATCTCAAAAACGGGGGGACAAATCACGCTAGCCGACGCGAAAATGCACCGCAATGCGATTGTTCACTTCTCAGGCGTTCTAGGCATACATCCTGCCGAGCTGTTTCTAGGTCTCAGCTATGGCTTGTGACCCTGTGTCAGATCTTCTCTGTCGGCGCGCTCTCAAAATAGGAAGATTTGGCCATTTGCTGCAAAGCTAACCAGCAGGAATGGCTCAAACAGCCCTCCGTAGACGTCGCTTACATTATGTCGGCATGTCGATCACCAGCCACCGCACCGCCACAGTGCACTCGTTTCGTCATCAGCTGATGAGCTCTTCGGCTGACACGCTTTCTGCTTACGCGCGCGGTCTCATCATGCGCTCAACGCGCTCGCGTGGATATCGTCATCTTGGCCACGACCTTTTGCAGCGGTTGCGGATCAAATTAGAAGTTCCATAATGTCAAAATGAAGCTCAGATTTGTCTAAGTTCTACCCGCACGCGTCTAAGTAGCGCCAATCCAATCCCTGAACCCCGCTGCGATAGGTCATTCGAATCGCAAGACAGAGCAATAACCCGTTAGTCCTGCTCAGGCAAGTAGTGAACAACAGCGGAAATGAGGGTAGTACCAAACAACCACCGTCACATTGGTGTCATGCAATGTCCATGAAGCATCAGCGCAATAAAGCTTATTAGCAGCTGACATTGAGCGACTGTGTTGTGGCGGTGGCGGTGCTACTGGTTCTAAATCGAGTTAGTCTAGAACAGTTTCTATGGTGGGCTATAGCAACCACTAATGTCACTAAGGTTTGGTAACAAGAGGCAAAGACTTTATCATTACGCGATGAGGACGTTACTATGACATTGAAGCAAGGAGAAGTGTCCCTCTGTTCTATGCAGTAGACTTGTGCACATAAAGAGTGCTTATTTGCGATTCGTAGGGGTAGACTGCGGGATGTGCAGAAAAGCGACTTGCAATCGACGGCCAAGCAGACGTGCTTAGGCAATGTGATTTTTGATTTGGGTTGGTTTCAAGTAGTCATTGTAGGTCCGAAAAGACTTGAGCACTTCTTAGAAGCGACATGAAATGAGAAGGTGGGTGTAGTGCGCAAGAAGCTAGGTTGGTACTCCGGTACAATGGGTCTCGCTTCGGTTGGATTTACTTTAGACAGGATAAACTCGAGCAAAGCAGTCACAAGAATGGTCCAGCGCGCAGGATCACAATTTCTGGTAGGCTTGTCATGAAGGCTGTTTTTGTAGCGGAAGCACACGGTAAGCACAAGGCATGCGCTTATGCTTGCGCTGTGAGGTTGATGCTGTGCAGACTGGTACTATGCTGACATTACCTAGTTGTACTGAAAGCTGGTTTTAATTACACAATTCGTTCCATAACGGGATCCTTTGAGGAGGGATTATTATCCAGACATTCGTCATCTTTGGGCTTCTATTGGTCATTCTCAGCACGCCGTGTTTCTCGCTAAAATATATGATTAAATCAACTCGGCTCGGGAAATCAACTCAACATGGATCTTGCGCTCTATCAGGCTAGCTCGTGTTGCCTGACCGCCTTGCTCGCCTCATCAAATTTCTGCCAGTTCCTGCCAAACACCACTAACGCGAATAGCAGAACAAGTAGTTAATTTAGTGTAGAAAGGTGATTCTAGGAATAGACCTCTCTTCGTCCTGTTCAACGCTTAACCTCTGAAAATCGCCTACTCAAGTATGGCGACTAAGAACACTAACTTTAGAGCCTTTATCTACGCCTTCGCCCATCGCTAACAGTTCACAGCCAGCTGAGTAAGAGATCCCAAGCGTCATCTCCCACCTCACGCAGTGCAAGCACCTGCTGTGTGGCCCCTGCAAGAGCGTCGGGCCGTATGAGACGCTCTATCATCATTTCCGCTATCATCACGATGTCCACCACGCGCTCTGCAAGGCCATCGTCTCTAATTACGAGAACGTATCTGTGTCCCAGACCGATGCCGATGTTATGCAGATATTTGCGACAATGGCTATGGATTTGTTAGTCATATGCGCCAAGATATTCTTGATCTGCATGCGACGTGCTGGACGGTGACTGGCTCCCAGGAGCGGGGTAAGTTAACTGGAATGCAACAAGATATGGACAACACCGCATATGAAGACACGTACCCGCCTGTAATATCTTGCTTCGTTGATTCACGACCTGAGAGATTGTTGTTTCGTATCATCTACTGGCCGAACGCTCGTGAATCTTGATGATCACCACAGTCAGGATGAAGAAGAAGTCGAATAAGTCCGCATCCAAAAAAGGAATTTCTGCACGCTACGAAGAAGCGCTTCCTTCACCACCCGTTGAAGCTGCGTCCTGCCCTGAGCCATGCGAAGAAGTTGCCCGTGAGCCGTACGACGAGGAGCTCCCCGCAGCTTGCGAAGAAATCCCACCTCCTGAGCCCTTCAAGAAAGAGAACGAATTTGAAGCAAGAAAACGAGGGCTTACCGCAGTGAAAGAGCAACCAACACAGCCATGGTCTCCTGAAGCCATAGAGGACGAGCAGGGTATTCAACCGGAACTGATCTTAGGCCAAGCTGAGACAAGTCAAGAAGTTGAAGAGCAGGTATGGATCTCGTAAGTTACACGTGACTCTTCCAGAAAACTCTTTGTGGTTCAAACACACTGTCTAATCCTTACAGTCCCTATACCAAGAGTCCTGTTCCAATACACTTCGGCGGTGAGGAGACCGCATATCTTGTACCTCCTCACTTCGTACCCTCCGAGTGGCTCGATTCTGGTGCTCAAGAGCGGCTTCAGTTCCCAGACATAGATATGCATACTGGACACACCATTGTTCACTACTTGTACAAGGGGCTATACGAGACACCCCCTACCAGTGATTCGGTGGCTCCTTATAAGCACAACGGCCTTAGAGCAGCACTGTTGGTCTACATCGCAATGACCAGTCGTGGCCTTCCCAACCTGCAACAGCTCGCCACACAGGAAATAGAGAAGCACGGCTTAAGCATCGGTCTGTCCGAACTTCTTGAAATCATCGATGACGATTTTCCACGTCTCGATCCAGACGGTTGGGTCCACGAGTATCTGCGTCGCAAGGCCAAAGCGGCTTTCGATCAAGACCATACAGTGTTCTCAGACCAGACATTCCTGCAAAACCTCAGAAGTGCAGCATTGATCAAATTCATGGCCAAGTACGTCGTGGACCTGTACAGCACCAAAGTTGCTCGTATGATGAACACAGAGCGATCGGTCAGCCAACCTGAGAATCCCAGGGATCCAAACGAGCAAGATACGTCGCAGATTGAAAAAAGCCGTGGCATCGCGCGGACTACTGGCCGGACCTCATCCGTTGCGAGCGATATATCCGTGGAGCAGTGCTGTGAGCCCAGCGCCGAAGATGCTGCACTGTCTGATAGCTTCAGTACGATCAGCTGCTCAGCTTCCGAGGCTTCGCCCTTGGAGACCGATCCTTGCCCTGAGCCTACCGCTGAGGATTCCCATGACATACCTGAACAAATAGCCGTGAGTGCTTCCGAGGCGTGTGAGGCGGTGGACGAACCTTGGCCAGTTTCAGAGCAAGCGACAGAAGCAGAGACTGAGGCGGTATCAGACTCGTCGTGTTCTGTTGAAGAAGCTATAGACGAGAGCGTGACGATGCCCCAAGAGTGGTCCGCAGTCCCTTCTGATGTCCCGACTGGGGACATAGTAGAAGCTGCATGCCTTGTAGGCGAGCAGGGATTTGTCTGGCCTTGTCATCGCCAAACTCAACATATATTGATGGGAGCTGGATGGAAGAGCTGCGTACCATGTTCGAATGTTGTGAGGAGGCTAGCAGGTCAGATTTCGTAGCCAGTACGAGTTTTCAGAAATCAAAATGCGTTATTCCTCGTCCACAGTCGTTTGCAAGGTCCATGACCAAAAGCTAGGCTTCGCCTGTTACCGGTGTCTGGAGGCATTTTAATTATATGTTGTGCGCAAAACGGTACAATTGATCTGGGGACGTGAAAGTCTAGGAGATCTAGAGAGGGAGGGATCAGTGGATGTCGATAAGTCTGTCAAAATGCGTCGGCTTCTCAGATCCCTACTGGGCCAATGCTTGCTGGAAGTTTGATCAACTTCCCAATTCCCGTCTGTGCGCGCCGGAACTTCATCTGAGCTTCCCAAACCCCGGCTGTAATGGGCGAAGGGATTAACGGCTATAGTCTGTAATGGTAACCAAGCTCCTTCTGGACAAGCTGTGAGGAAAGTCTTCGTACCATATCTCTACTTGGCGGTAACCCTTGCTTGCTGATCCGATCGATACATTGTATAAGCTCGATCTCTTGTTGTGGGTGAAGAGCTCGCCGGTTTTTATGGTAGGCCGCGCGCGAGGTGGTGAGACCTTGGTGCCGCCGCCTAAGCGTTGTAGGCTCAACGCCATGCTTTTTTGCAATTTGAGCATATACAAGTTCTTCTCCAGGTCCTAAAGCATCTATAGCCGCAAGTGCAGCGTCAATGCGCTCCATTTGGGATGATCGCTGTGTTACGAAGTTGGTGGTAATGGCAGTGGTTGGTGGGGCGGATCGAGCATGTAGCCGTCTGAGGCACATGACCGTCCGGCACGGTAACGGACGTCTTGTGTTGAGCTAACATTTAGTCACGCTGGTTGCGATGCAGAGCCTTCAACCGTAAGAGTCGCGCCACATAAATCCTGAAGGAAGTTGCGGCGTGGTCATGAGTTTTGCTGTGTAACCATACTTGAGTATGGATGTAAGGAGACTGGTATGGTGTAGAGCTCTGCGGCAGTGAAATCTCGATACTCTTAGTCAGAGAGCGGAATTCTACTCAAGCCTAGAAGCCGGTAGGAGTGAGGAGCCGGTGACATTCCAAAGGTGGCGGCTAGCGATTCATCGATGCAGCAGAAATAATTAGGCGCTTCATCACTGTCACTCATGCTTGTAAAACGCTCGCTCAGACTTGCAAACAAGTATGTTACGGACTCAGACAAATCTATTGAGACCGGGTTGATCAAATACAAGTCTGTCTGAGCAGTGGCAAGTTCCAAATCTACGATATCCTGGTGGCGTGACCGAAGCTTCGGTCACGCATTGCATTTGCGGTCGATACTACTACCTCCTTTCCTTCTGATTCACACTTCGATCAACTGCCGTTGATCAGAGCTCTCTTTAGGTTCGCTCACGTTGAAACTGAAGACCAGTTGACCTGGGTTTGCTCGCACAGAGGTTGCAAATCCTTGTTGAGAATAGACTGCACCGGCGAGTGCTGTTAGACAGCAACCTTTCCCATGTCGACACAAGCTCTTATACAGACTTCCTAGCCATCGTCTTCCAAGAGAAAAGGGTCTTCCATGCACGTTGCGAATTACGCAAATAATCAGTTTGCCGTTCCTCCAGAAGATAGCAGTTTCTAGACTTACCTCTAGGTAGCTACGAGAAGACCACGAATGCAAAGATCAATTGGCACTAATCTCAAGCAAGTATCTCTGCATCATCACGCACTCTGTTGCATTGAGTAACCCTTTTACAGCCGGAAAGCCCAGTATGAGAAACCTTACCTGAAATTGTCAACAGATGTGCAGTAAAATCAAGCCCCACGGTCTTTGGAACACGTAAATAAAGCTTCTTTAGCTGAACACGCTCTTGTGCTTGATTATCCAGGTTGGTAGCATCCTGTGTCGTCAAACTTTGGAAAAGTGCTCCTAGCCTTAAAAATGCTCGGACGGGATCCATTCCATACCAAACCGATAATCTCACTGCGAATAGAGTTAAGATAGATTTTTGTCAGGCATTATGTGGCTGATGATGAGTTATCCAATTCGTACTACTCTTCCTTCACATCATCATACAATCATCTTGTGCCGACGCTTTTGGATCGAACCATTCAAAGACTGATTCGTCGACTGGTCTCGAGTCTTGGATTGCCTCTCTCAACTTCTCGATAGCATCATGATCGACCTGGATGTGAGGATGGTCACCTCCAACGCAAACTCGGTCGAGTTCCAATTCTTTCTCGGCCCACAGAAGTGCCATTTCCATCTTCCCAAGCATTATACATGCTGTAGCAGCGTCATGATATCTAAGACTGAATCAGACTTGATAGAAAGAAAGGGTGAAATACGAACGTGATGCCGAGTGGTCGGGTAAGCAGGCCTTCGGACTTTTGCATGGCGGCCAGGCGTTGCGCCACCTTCAATGCTTGTGACCAAGCGGCGGGTGTGCGGAGTCTCAGCTGGGTCGCGAGATTCTGGTCCAAATCGAACATTTTTGCGCGTTTTTCCTCCTTCCTTTGCCCGTCCTTGGTATTCTCACATGCTGGACAATCGCACACAAATCCTCGCTCGTCTAACTCAGCCTGACGTTGTCCTCTTGTCCGGTTCATGCCATCAATATATGTTACAGTAAGCTCTTCTCCAGCAGCTATGTTTCGAACGGCATGAAACGTTTCTTTCATAAGGGTAGGGTTGTACGCGAAGTTGATGTTAGGGATACACGAGTGATTGAAGCGGGAGCCGAGTAAATATACGTGGCCGAAGGCGTTTGCTGCCCAAATGGCGAGGACGTCGCGTTCCGCTAGCGACATTGCTTGCCAGGCCCGTCCAATCTCGTTTTCTGCAGAACGCTTGAACGCAGCGCCCGCAAATCCGCGAAGCTGCAGATATATATGCTGTTGAGATACGGAGAGTTTCTTGAACGCGGATAGAATATCTTTCGCGGAACCGTTCCCTTCGTCCGCTTTTAGCAAAGGTTCCTCGGCAAGTACGCGAGCTCCACAGGGTATGTCAGTAACAGCGAAGACGCCCAGCCCTTTGCCCGTAGACTCTTTCACCTCGATAGATTCGCGCATGTCTGGAGAAGCTGAGTTTGTCAATTTGTTGCGTTTCTGAGGTCAGAAATGTCAATACCTTCAGTCATCGTTGTAAAATTTTGAATCCTCGAGGTCGTTTAATCCAGAGAAATAATCAGTCTCACAATTGGGGTATTTGACACTGCATGGTGTTACACAGCGTCGTCAGATTACGTGTCAGTCGCTGATTGGCCTGTCGAGACACGTCAATTCGTAGAGAAATACTTTTATTGATCAAAACTCAGGCATCGATGAATAGAGAGAGCCTGTGTCCTACAGATCGCATGGCGGCTGGCGTGATTAGTCCCCCCGTTTTTGAGATTTGTCCCCCGCCGAAGTACCGAATTGCTATACATCCACACAACTTAACACTAGCAGAATCGTAAATCGAATTTCGACGACTGCGCGTGCTGGCTGTGATGGCTACAGGTACAGGCAAGAGCATGCTGTTCATGCTGCCCGCATCCGTCTCGCCAGACGGCGTTACTGTTGTCATCGCGCCGCTCAACGCCCTGCGAGACAGTCTGCAGGACCGCTGCAATCAGCTAGGCATCCCCTGCGCGAAGTGGGACGGGAGAAGGCCGCCGTACTGGGCCCGCATTGTGCTGGTGACGCCCGAGGGCGCAGTCACAAAGGCTTTCAGCCGCTTCATCGACGAGAAGCGCATGATGCAACAGCTAGACCGCACCGTGATCGACGAGTGCCATGTGCTGCTGGAGTCGAACGCAACCTGGCGACCAGATGTCCTCAAGCTGACAGAGATGACGGACAAGGGCACGCAGGTTATCTACCTCACAGCGACCCTGCCACCCACGCTGCAGCCTGCCTTCCTGCAGACCGCAGGGCTTAACCTGAAGACCTTGACCATCTGCCGCGATGAGCACACCACGCGAACGAACATTGCTTACCAGGTGCTGGACTACGAGCGTGGCTCGCTAGACGGTGTGCTTACTACGCTTGTTGCAGCAAAGAGGAAGAAATACGGACCTGAAGCGCAGATCCTTGTGTTTTGTACAAGCGTAGAGGAGACCAAGCGGCTAGCAAAGCTCCTCCAGTGCTCAGCGTACTACCGCGAGATGGCCACCGACGACGACAAGGCGCGTATGGTCCGCAACTTCACATCAGGGCTGGAGAAGTTATGCACGGCCACTAGCATGCTCAGTCTTGGCTTGGATGCTGCAAGCGTCAGGGTTGTGATCCACGCCTCCATGTGTCGCCTGCTGCTCCAGTACGTCCAAGAGAGCGGCCGGGCTGGACGGACGGGTGCGAGCAGCGAGACCATCGTGCTGAGAGCGTGCTGAGAGCGTGCTGGCAGACCAGAGGGGGACACGTAGAGAAATCGCTCGGCTATAAGTTGGAGCCAGCTGCGAAAGACTTTTTGTCTGCAGAATCGTGCCGGAGAGTCGCTGTAGATAGGCACATGGACGGAAGGCAAGATAGGCAGCAATGCGAGGCAGGGGAGGCAAAGTGTGATCTGTGCGAGCAGCTCCCACGCGGGGTGAAGCGAAAAGCTGCGGAGAAGGAGCAAGACGCACAAGGCCAGATGTCAACGACCGCTGCTACGGCCGCAAAAGCGCGGCGCGAGGAACTCGAGGGGCTTGCAGCACTCGAGGAGCGGAAGAGTGAGATCCAGCTGCGACGGAAGACAGAGCAGGCAGGCTACCAGCTGGAGCGACTCAGGCAGCATCTTGATCGCTGGAGCAATGCATGTGTCATCTGCATGGCCGCCCACGCCAAGTCAGCAGATCACAGGTGGGAGTACTGCCAAAATGCCAGCGAAGCGCAGATCAAGGTTGTACAGGGGAAGATCAGGTGGATGCACCGGGTGAAGTGGGAAGGTCACGCTCGCTGTAATTACTGTTGGGCGCCGCAAGCACTTTGCAACAGATGGGAAGAGACAGATACGCCAGGCGCGTTTGCGAGGAGGAGGAACGCACTGTGCCAGTACGTAGACGTGTTGCAGCGGGCAGCAGCTGCGCTGCTTGCTTTGCGAGAGTCAGCGTGTAGGCCGTGGCTCGAGCAGCAGATGCAAGAAGCAGTCATTGTGCAGGGAAGCTACGACGAGCAGCTTCGCAAATGGCTTGGACTGAAAACAAAGATGAGCGAGAAGGACGTAAGCTACATGTGCTGTTTGTTGTATGCTTGGGAAGAGGGGCATGTACAGAGCTGTAGATGATAGGTGCTGATTTACTGAACTGCGCTCTTGCGAGTCAGCGTAAGCAGCTTAACATAGGTAAGTAGTAGTAGAGACGAAACGTACTCAAAAAAGCACAAGATGCAGGAGAAATGTCTCACAACAGATACACTGCTGATAAGGCAAGCATGCGTAGACTTGGTACTGCATGTCTTTAAGGTCAAGAGGCACAGGCAGGATTCGTTCAAGGTTGCAAGTGGCTGACAGGGTTAGCAACGCTCTGCTTAGCCAAATGTGGCACCTAGTCCACGTAGCGGGGTAAGGCGCATACTCAGCCTCGTGCCTGACCTACTACTATGCGCCATATGTACTTGCTATACAACAACCACCACAAGCCATGACAGAACCCCGGTTTTTTCCGCTACCAAGTTCGCCTGACTTAGCGCAGCTCGTTCAAGATCGCCTCGAGAAGGTACAGCAGGGGTTTCCAGCCTTGCGACCAACCACGCTCGAGGACTTCCAGGTACTAGCAGATAAAGTTTCTGCGATCGCCCGGGTGTGTCAAACAGTCACGAAGAGACTTGGAGCGCAAGGCAGTAGACACGACGCAGCAACAGGATTTAAGCAGGTTCGGAATGAACTTGACTGGGCTGAGTGTATGGTCCCTAATGAAAGCTCTCGAAGGTTGCTGACCAGAGTCTTCTAGTCTTGGAGGAGGTCAAGGTTGATCTGGTTCCCACCAAGCGCACTCTGCTTTTCCGCGCGCATCGGCACACAGCGAGGGACCAGCCTGGAGCATACAACGCACGGACACTAGAGGTGGTCTTCGACGACCACTACCGGCAGGCGAAGTCAGTGAACGACTTTGTGCTCTCTCTTGGAAACCATTTGGGCAAGACAGAAAGAGAGACAAAGATAAAAAGGCGACTGATAACAAAGTTCACTTCCACAAGTTCAAGATTGAACTGGACTCTCCATCTAGCAGGGAAGAAGTCGCGAGAGCAACATGAGCAAGGAGAAGCAGGTCATGTCAGCTTCGTGATCTTCGATCTGCAAGCGCTGAGCAAAACACTAAACGTCACTGTGTTTCGAGTCGCAGACGTGCTTAATTTTCTCCAGACAAGTGGAAAGTCAAGCCTGATCCCAGAGGAATACCAGCGATGGGCAAGAAACTGCGATGAGTATGTCATCATGGGGCGAGGCGTTGAGAAAGCTGTTGTGCAGATAGTGCCATGGTCAGAGCTTCGAGTGACTCCAATCATCAACCAGCATTTCCGCAACGCATACACGCTAAAACAATACGAGCGATTCAGGGATAGCGCTGTAGACAGACGTATCGAAACAGGGTTTGAATAAGTGTGCGATATGATAGTGGAATCTGCTCAGGCAATAGCAGGCCACAAGGCAAATGACACGGTACTGGTACAGCTGTTGGTGAAGTTGATCCTGAAGCCTGGGACATGGTTCTGGGGCATTAACACGAGTACTGGATACAAAGACATCAGGGACGGTTGCAAGGCAGTTATAGAGAATGAGCTATTAGTAAAGATGAGTCAGGTATCAGTAGATTAGCGATAGCTTGCTCTCTGTCGAGCGCTGGAGAACATAAGACAGGTATCACATGATAAAGATATAAGTATACGAGAAGTTTTTAGGCTTCTGAGTAATAGTCTGTTAGCTTACAGGTACTTAACGCCGAATGCTGAGGCAGAATGACTAGCGCGTTAGTATCATGCAGAAGTCAGAAAGTGCAAAACGGCTAAACAGCAACGCGGACACTTCAGAGATATACCAAAGCATAGAAAAAACGCACAGGAAAGGGCCCCCGACTCAAGTAGAATCTTCCAACCCATGCAGATCCCCAACCCGCGTAGTCAGCACCACCCCGCGTAGTAAGCACCACCCCGCGTAGTAAGCACCACCCCGCGTAGTAAGCACCACCACGCGTAGTAAGCATCAACCCGAGTAGTGTCCCAAGTGGTTCCCAAAGTGGTCTGCCAACCCAAGTGGTTCCCCAGTAGTCCCCCCAGTAGTCCCCCAACCGGAGTGGGTCCCCAAGTGGGTCTCCAAGTGGTTCCCCAAGCCGTTCCCCAAGTGGTTCCCAAAACAGTCCCCCACCCAAAGTAGTTTCCCAAGTAGTGCGCCAAGTAGTGCGCCACCCCAAGTGGTCCGAAAGTAGTTCCCCCCAACCCGAGTGGCCCGAAAGTAGTCCCCCCCAACCCAAGTGGCCCGAAAATGGTCCCCCCAAGCCAAGGGAGTCCACATCAGTGCCCCCGCATAGTAAGAGCCGATCATTTAAGAAGAGCCCCCAACCCAGGAAGAGCCCACAATTCGGAGAGAGCAGACCAAACCAAGTGAGTCCCCATCCCAAAGCAGCTGTACGTATTGAAGAAAGTGAGGAGCAGGACAAAGTAACTTTGGATAGATAGTAGAGTAGTTGAGAAAGACATTCGCAATAGGTAGAAGAACCAGCAGGATGGTGGATGGGAGAGGCACAAGGTGTGATTCGTACAAGAGGGCGTCAATCGCGTCGATCGCGCGAATTTGGATTGGGCGGGGTTGGTTGTTTTGCAAATCAGGTGTAAGAACGAATGGTAGAGGAGAAAGTAAGATGGAAGGGTGAGAAGGCATTTGAACAGGTTATCAGGGGGTTTGGAAAGATGGAGTGGGATGAAAATGACGTGTAACAAGGTGTTTTGGGCGTTTACAGATTATTGTCACAAGATAGAACAGTAGTTAGGGGAAGTTTGGCAAACCCGATTGTGGTGCCGCAGCCAGAAGGCATTCCAGAACCCGTAGATGCCGTAGTGGGCAAGAGAAGGGTGGGCGGTGGGCCCGTCAGGTGTCACAAAGCAGTTGGGCGGGGCGGTAGAGGGTGAAGGAGAAAGAGGGGAGGTGGGTGGGGCCGTGATAAGGTATCACGAGCAAAGGATGAGGGAGAGAAGAGAGTAGAAGAAGGGATGGACGGTAGGCCCGTGGGTGTTTTAAGAGAGGTCGTTGAGAAGAAGGGAGAGAGGGTGGGCGGGGGGCCCGTCAGGTGTCACAAGGAAACAGAGAAGAGAGAAGGGAACGTAGAGGATGCAAGGGTTATTAGGATTATAGTTTCCGTGGTTAGCAAAGAGCTGTTGACGGCGTAACAGAGTTGTGTTAGAAAAGTAAAAGGTATAAGAATGTTAGAGAGAAGAAAAAAAGTATTAGAAAGAGATTAGGGTTAAAAGGTATATATAAAAAAGAAAAAAGTAAGTAAAGGATGGGTTATTATGTTAACGTGAGTGCATAGCGAGCGCGCCGGCTAGGCGAGCGCGCCACCCCAACAAGCCGTTGGGCCTACAAACTGCAACAGTACAACACCACAACACTGTACTGTAGCTTGCAGTACAGATAATTAATCGCTGACCTCTACAACATCTTTTTTACACGTGCGCGAATTGTGACCAGTCTCTCCGCAGAGCCTACAGTGCCCTTTGCCCCCCTTGCCTGTACCTGTTCGAACCCTACCCTCACGACTCTCCCCTTTAACCTGCGCCTCAACGTCGCATTGGGCTATTAAGTCCTCTGCCTCTTCCTTTGACAGGTCTCCGCCCATCTGTATACGCTTTCTTTTCCGTGATTTGCGCTCAGAGGCTGCTTTATTTGACGCTTCAAGCTGTAGCACTCGGGCTGCTAATAACGTCTGTCCATGCAGCAGCATTGCCGTGCCTCTCTGCAGCTGATCAACGATCTCAACCATTGGAGTTGGTGACGATCCTTGGTGCTTTCGAATACGATCGCGAAGCAGCGTTGATTGAGCCTCTATCTCATCAGCGTTGGTGGGTGTCTTGGGGTTCCATTGGAGCTCCCCTAGGAGCGGCGGTGTTGGCGTGCGGACCTTAACATCAAGCTTCGATAGCACCACCAATGGATCATTGGGCACTAATCCAGTTGCCCTAAAGCTTGCTGTAATGTTTGCCTTTGAGAACGCCTGCTCAAATACCTTTGCAAAGGTCGCGATAAAGGCCTTCTTGTCAATTCTGCCAATGTGGTCTAATGCCAAGACTCTGATCTCCTTGCTGTACGCTCGCTTTAGGGGGGCAAAACAACCCACGTCAAGTGGCTGGAGGATGTGTGATGAGTGCGGAGGCATACAGAGGGTAATTATCTTGTTCTCCTCACAAAGCTCTTGGAAAGAGAGCGACTTGTGGCTCTCGTGGCCGTCAAGTATCAGCAGCACGTAGCTGCCCACCCTGTGGCCCTTAATCTGCTTAACAAAGTGCCTAAGCCAGGCTACACCAAAATCGTTAGTAGTCCAGCCGTTGTCACTTACCCCAATGCGCCATTGGGGCTTTAGATCAGGGAACCAAGCCGCGTCATGGTTCTTTGCTTTGAAGATGAGGTAGGGCGCGATTGCCCAGCCCTTCGCGTTAATCGCAGCGATCAAAGTCACCCACTCACGATCTCCCTGCTGGACCCCAATAGGCTCAGTACGTCTCTCTGATGCAGTGACTACTTTGACTCGATTTCCAACGCCCATTGTGAAGCCAGTCTTGTCAAAGTTGTAGGTATCTTCGTCCAGGATACCGTACTTAGCCTTAACGTTCTGTACCAGGTCAAACCAGGGCCCAATGACGCCTGGGTCGCTACAGAGGACTCTCTGGCGATCCCTCTGTCGATTTATACGCGATTTGACTCCAGGCTCGCGTTTAACAAAATTTGAGGCCCATCGCGGGCCAACAGGGTCTGCGTCGCGTGCGGCGCGCAGTTGATTAGCCATATCTTCAACCCAACGAAGCGTTGGGCTAGATCCTTGCTGGTCAAGCTTCCTTATGTACTTTAAAAGCGTCTGCTCTTCTGCCTTGGTGAGGTTCGATGATTTGGGGTGGGTATCGTGTGTTGATCGCGTTCCAGCGCGTCGCCGGTCAATTGACCTTCGGGACACATTGTAGACAATAGCAGCGCGTCGCACGCTTAGGTTTTGGGGCTCTTGAGTTGCTTTTAGAGCTAGCTGGATTCTAAGATACATGCGCAACTCAAAGGAGGGCTGTACCGATTTATAAGCCAATCAGCTTTGTGCCTGCTTAAATAGCGTGCAACATTTTCACGATGGTCCGAGCTTTTGGGCGCGCAGAATCTTGGAGGTTCGGGCGGGCGCGAACACCGTGGACGACCTTACTCTTCAATATACAACTTCATCACTTCGTCTAGCGGAGCAGTACTGCTATTGCCAACACACGGATCCTCACTATCGCTCGTGACTATTTAGAGCAGCGCTGCGAGTGGTGTCTCAGCTGCACTGGTTCCTGCACGACCTACAGTCATGGCGCTCAGCATTATTAGGCAGCGCATCGCTTATTATGGTGCAGGCGATCTGCTCGCTGCACTGCCTGCCCACAACTTGATGAGATGGGTACCTCATCCTGCGGCAACACCGCCGACAGCGCTTGTGATTGGTGCCTACGACGGCCGCGACATCCTTGCCTTCATGACAAGCTTCAGCGGCAGGCCACCCAAGGTGCAATATTGCTTCAAGCCAGCCAATCGACGATTGAATGCAGCCACAGTACAACCTCTTTCGCTGGACGAGGTGGTAAAATTGCCGCTTAATACGCCGTTCAGGTACAACGCTGACACTTCTGAGCCGGGAAAGAGCAATTTTGGTATCGTCATCCAATGGTACTTCATGAAAAAAATCGAGCACGAAGTGGATTGTGATTATGTCAAGTACTGTCCGCGACTCTACAAAGCATTGAAGAGAATTGATGAAGAGCAACGTGCTGAGAAGGATTTCGAAAGGCCGGAGCCTGAAGAGCCAAAGGGCGCGCAAGATCAATGTTCAGGTCACCGCAGCCATCCTGATATAGAGGTGGAGATGACCAGACAGCCCGGTATCCCAGTGAAAAGCCCGCTAGTCAGCGTGAGGGACGAGGAGCATTCTGATCTGGACAAACTGCACAGATACCTGGAATCGTATGGCGCGCTTCACTTGCTGAATAATCTACCCGGCCCGGATGAGGCTCGATTCGTGGACCAGGACTTATTCCTCGATGCTCAGCCAAGAAAGCTTTTCGTTGGTTACCATAGACAAGAAGGTAGCGACATCTATGCGTATATGCGAAAGTCTCGCAAATTCCACGAGATCAAGTTCTTTATCGAAGATACGCGCGCACCTTCGAAGACAGCCATCCGCTCTGAAGACGTTGCTAAACAGCGTATCCTACACCCATTCAACAAAACCTATCCAAAATGCACTCGCAGCATTGGCCAAGATGAGAGAGCACGACTCACACTAATAGTAAAGTGGTACTTCATTGCAGCCGGAATAGCGACGGATTGTGTGCTCAGAGAAACGAAGTCTTATCCAGAACGCTTGCGGAGCGCGCTTGAGTACATCGCTAAGCGAATGGAGGTTGCTCCCGCCAGAACACCACTCGTTAGGTACGAACGGCAAACTGAGCCTGGGACCACATCAGAAGAGGCAAGCCAAACCATCGACGAAAACCATATCCAATCCACTCTCGCCGCGATTACGACAAATGTCTTATCATCGCCCGTCACATCTATAGCCGCTCCTCTGCGCCCGTCAACTGACCACGCGGCGCAACTGAATAAATCCTCCTCCGTCGTGAATGCACCAGAATTGCAAGGCACAAAACGCACCGCCGAGGATGCAGAGTTCGACGATCTCGCCGAGTTAGTCTCTCAAGTACTTAATGCGGATCGGGACCTCACAAGGAAAATTCATGACGTTGACAAGCAGATTGAGCTGCTGCAGACGCAACGTGAGGACTTGATAGAGAAGAGGAAGGATCTGAAGAGGAGGTTCAGGAGGCAGACTTTAGCAGTTGCGTCGAGGACGGATGGATAGAAATGTCAACACTCATTTTGGAGTCGGCCGCTTCAATGCTCCTATGTCTTCTACGTCCCTTACTATGGACGATGGTAATGTGAATTTGACAAAATGGACGTTGGCGGCATGATCATGTGACTTGGTGCATGACTGAACAGCGTTATCACTTAGTCTGAGGTCCAGCTTAATGAATGAGGAAACTCTTGCATCCCCATGTTTGGAAGGTATTCAGCTCAATCTAATGCCTACCTCTACGCGACCCTCACGAATAGCACTCCGTTCATGCCCAATTCGGCTTAGTCCGCGGATTCGGCCCTGATTCGTCCTCTTTGGGCCTAGCTGCGAATCGACCCTTTTCCATGACCACTCTAGGCTTAATGCCGAAAGGAGAAGGACTGCCTTCTTTGTATAACCGTCTGCCATGTCAGCAGATGTCATCTGCAATAACCAAATAGAGGGTCTCCAGAGGCACTCCAGCAAACAAGCACCTCTCATAAGTGGTTTTGCGCCTTCCTGTAAGCTGTGGGCGTGTCGTGCTCGCTCAACATTCCCAAGCCAACAACTACCTACTGGCTTGACTGCAGTGATAAGATGACAAGGAAGCTGCGAATGGATACCGCAAGTTCATGCTCCTTATCAGAACTTATTGTACGTGAATGCGTGACCTTGGAGTCTCAGTTTTTTCGAGTCCGTGCAGGTGTATAGTTGGGCGGTACGCAAGTTCGGGTGAAGCGCGAGCACAGCAGCTGTGGCGGTGGGGTCATACGGTATAAGTGAAGTTAGACGAGAGAGCTGAGAGCAGTGCGCTTCGAGGCAGCTTCATCTCTGAATAGTATGTACTGCCCGCGTTGCAGATCTTACTGCGCGTTTTACTACTGGCCTCAATGCGAATGTTTCTTGAAGTGGTTGTGTTCATGTCCCGTCAATAACCCGCAATATTTCGCGCAGGGAACATGGGACGGTGGGGCTGCACACCCTTTTTGACATCGCATGCCTACAACCCCCGCACCCAACCGTGCGACACCTAATGTGATGGCCGTTTCCATAGTGCAAGCACAAGGTATGCACTTATGCTTGCGCTGTGAGATTGGATGCTGTGCTGACTAGTACTTTGCTGACTGGTACTTTGCTGACACTGCACAGCTGCACTGCAAAAGAGTACGTCTTGATCGCAGAACCCGTTACACAAATAAATTTACCATTGCTTTCTACCTTTGTGTAGGACCTAAAGACACGCATTTTGCGCAATTGCACCTGTGTTAATCAGTGAATCTACTGCACGTGTACACTGTTATTACCATTCTATCGACAGTATTGACGGGGAGGAAGCCATTCGATATAATCTGAAAATTAGACAATCCGCCTAAGAACTGCACCGACCTCAAAATGGGAGCCGGAACAGCTGCTTACCCGTATTTTACGTCGAGTGGTCGTCAGGACAGCCATCAGGACGGCTACCAAAACAGTGATCAGGATGGTCTGCCAGAAAGCGTAGAAGAGCGTTTCCAACTCCTGGACGCTGCGGGTATGGGCTTCTTCGGCATTGTTTTCTATGCTCTATTGAAGAACGACTTTGCGGTTGCGTCATCACTCCTGAGAAGCAATCCGTCCAAATACGACGGTGGAAGAAGCCTCCAAGCAGTGCGGGCTGTGAAAATCTGTAACCCATTGTGCCCGTCGGGCGTCAGAGCCAGCGCCAGCTATATCATGAAAGATATCTCGGCTATGAAGATAGTTTGGTCTAAAATGGAGGATCGTGTTCGGCACAACTTTGTCAAATTGCTCGATTACAACATGACGGAGACGCCATGGTACAGTATGGAGCCTGTCCTATCTGGGCTCACACTCGAGAAAGTCCACACAGCCAGTCAACAACAGACAGTCCCTGTTCCGGAAGAGTTGGCTTTCCACATTGTTGGTCAGATGAGTCAGGCTTGCTTGTTCCTGCATGACAAATGCAGAATCGTCCGTGCAGATGTAAACCGTCAGAATGTCATGCTACGCTATCCTGGTCGAGAGAGCAAATTGCTGCCGGATGTGGTGCTGATCGACTGGTCCTTATGGGAAGAGGCTAGTGCAGAGCGGATTGCGAAAGAGACAGAGAACGTGTACGAATGCTTGCTCCCCGTCCTATTTGAAGGAGGGTGGGGATGTGGGACGAGGCATGATCGGCAAGATTGTAAGGTGATCAGCAACAGTACGCACAGCTCTGAATGGGTCGATCTCTACAGAATCATGTGCAGAAAGCAAAGTTCCTTGGGAAAAGTTGAGAGAGAGTTCGCGGACGTGATCAAGCAGAGCCGACGAAGGGTTGAAGATGGTTCTGCAGAGGCGGATCGGATCCGATCTCTGCTTATGGTGACAGGGGCCTCGTTAACTGAAGGGAGTCTCATGAGCGCCCTGAATGCTGAGTGAGTGTTGCGAGAGGAGATGGAAGTTCAGATAACTCGACCTAGAGCTGGGCACTATCCCATGGCAGTATTTGGGATCAGCCCTACTAGGCTACTAAGCTACTGGGTTGCTGGGCTAACGCTTGTCCCAACTTTGATCAAACTTCCCAATTCCCGTCCGTGTTCCCGATAACCTTTGTTAAATCTCCTAAAAACGGCCGTGCACGCGTCCTCCAGCCACTTCACCCTGCCGACACCACCACGAGCACTCCTCATGCCTTAATCCCATCTCTCCTCTTTCCTCTAGTCTCCTTCTCATCGTCCCGCTAATCCCACATGCTTTTTAATGTTGTCTACGTGCCGCGTTGCCATCCGTATAGCATCATGGATTGTGACTCAACACCCACTCTCCTGGCCTGCTGCGATCTGCATGCAAACGTCGACAGCCAAGCCTTCATATGTCTCCGATGCAAGTACGTTCTCGCCATTGCGAGCTCCCAGGTCATGACCCACCTCGTCGGGAAATACGGAGTGTCCAAAGAATCCCGCAAGTGGCTTACGCAGTATCTGCGGCAGCACTCTTGTGAGTTCAAGGACCTTAGCGGCGTTCCTGCCCTGGTCATCTTCTTATCAAAGCTGCCCACTTGACTTCCAGTAAGCTTGGGTCCCTACTACCTTCATGTAACTGTTCGCATCAAGGCCAAGGCTGCCCCATTGATGCCCAATGTCGTTGTGGTCCCTATCTTCCTGCTGCCCGGGTCTTTTTCAAGCAGGATCCATGGTCGAGGTGAGACGACCGCGACCCGAGCCGGACGGATGTGAAACGGCGGCGATCGACAATATATCTGGGACTGTATGGGATCTGGTTGATGTCTGGAGCGTGCGTTTCGAGAAGCTCTCATGGGTCACGCTCTGCGCTCTGGGAACGATGCCATACACGTAGTCGACGGCGACGGCGGGTGTAATTGTTGCGAGGAAAGGAATGTATCGTCGCGCTGATCTGACCGCACCGTCGCAGTATTGGTGTCGTAAATGAGCTTGTGTCGCGATCTATTGCCGCGTACTTCTTCGTCGCGTGACGGCGTCTTTTCGGCTCACGGAGGATAGGCGCTGCCGTTTTCGACTCGATGTGCATGCCTGCCGCGCATCGATATCCACGAGGTGGTGCTTGCCTTCTGAGGTATCTACTCGCACTTGTTCGCTGCAGGTCGAAAGAGGTCGCAGATGCTAGGAGGAATGTAGAGGCGGTTGACTAGAGCAGGACGCTTCGGCGCAGCGAGCGGAAGGCTAGGCCATCGAACTAGAGATGCTTCCGCAGAGCTAGCACTGCCGAGCTATCTTGCAGATTTAGGTGTGGTGATAGATCAGAGAGGGTCCCAGGAGTCTCGTCTTGGTTAAGCTGCGTCAGGAGCTGCGTCACTGGCTGAGTCTGGCGGGGCTTGCTCAGGCAGTTCCGAGTCCGGGCCTTCCACCTTCGCCCGCTTGCACGAGGCCTCACCAACCTCGTGCCGCAACATCTAGAGCTTACGGGCACATTTCAAAACAAGGCGAGAACCTACAGTTTAGAATGTCTCTCGGGTCTGTGCACAATAAAGGCCCTATGGCCTTGCTATTCGCGTTGCCCTGAGAACCCCGAGGGTTTGCCACACGCCAACCTGTCGATTCGCTGCCATGCAGGGCTCGGTCACAAGTTCTGTTGATCGTACCTAAAGCATGAACGACTTAAAGAAGCTTATCAACATTGCTTCAGCTACGCCTAACCCACTCCATCACATCACTCATGCTACGTCTGAACGTGCACATGAGGCACTCCGTAATGCCGCCTTCGATCAAAGAACACCTCGGACAGAAGCAACCGCTGTCACTTCCTATCACGAGGTATAACCACCACCCACCTTCCTTGCGCCTGCCTTCTACAGCGAGTCACCACTGACGTCAGCTTCTTGCACCATAAGTTTGTATAGTGTTGCAGGGTGATCATCGGGCGTTGCGCGCACGGACCAACTTCCCCGCAGAGCTGCTCTTGAGTTGAAGCGACACGGCATCAAGATCTTAGCATCTCTCTTGCTGCTTCTGCACGCCACCACGTCCAACAAACACGCACGACAACATGGAAGGGCTGCAGCAGTGCACTAGCTGTGGAAGCTTCTCAGCACGTGCTTGTAGCAAGTGCCACTCCGCAGCATACTGTTCGCTAGAATGTCAACAGACAGATTGGCGAATTCACCGACAGCTGTGTCGAGCCTTTGCGAGCCTGTCACCGCCCGCCTTTTCCTCTCGCCCATCGCCATCGCACTTCCTGGCAATCTCGTTTCCTATGATCCCTAGACCCTGCAATCCTCGGCTTTGCTGGGTCAACACCAACGAAGTTGAGCCTGGCTATATCGTCGCAGACTTGGACGAAGTCCTTCATGTTCCCGGCCAGAAAGGATACATTGCTCGTGGGCTCCAGGTCGTGCACGGAAACTATATGCGAGGCAGACCCCACTTCCTCGATACACTCAACATCTGGTACCTGGACGATTTTGAGACGGATAGGCTCCCGGTCAATGCAAGCTTGCACGGCTCTCCAGACGCCGTCTGCGCAGATGGATTGGGCGAATATTTTTGGAAAGGCCCTATAGTCGTACACTTGAAGGCCGGCAACGAGTTTGATGCAAAGAAGATGAAAGACATTACGCTTACTGCATACCGTGACGCAGTCGATTATCTGGCCTATTATCGCGACACCATAGGAAGCATGATAGACCAGGGAGAGCGCAACGACAAACTGGGCCAACGTGTTATGACGAGGCGTACAGGGAAGGTCAAAGGGGTACGCATTAACTGTATCGGCGATCAAGCTCGCAACTCTGCCCGCGAGTTCGTGCAGGTAGATGTGCCACGAGCGCATCCTTTGTTTATGTTGGAGGGTGATGACCCCCTAGACATTGCGCAAAACTTTTACAAGAACTGGGTGACCTATAGATATGCCGGCTACAAAGACACGACCGAGGAAGAAGCACAAAATGTGTCTGGGAAGCTGTTGCAGCTAGCAGTCTCAGAGGATTGGCTGACATTGGACTGCTGGGGCACAGTTCCAAGATACCGCCTCCGATACACAACTGGCAGTCTTCTCATTGTAGATCGAGGAGGGCAAGATCTTGATGTCCGCATGGTACAAGCAGCCTGTAGGTTGATGAAAGAGCAAGTCATGCCTCTTCTAGAGAGAGGGTCTGAGGTACAGAGAGAGAAGGTCTTGGATGCTCTAAAGCTTGAGGCGCTAGAGCAGTTTACGTAGAGCTTACATCGCACGACTGTACAACACCGTACCGCCACCTCTTACGGCCGTTTGTGTGATAATCGTCACACTTCCGCATAGTCCACTTGTTATCACGTGCTATAGAAGTATTGTAAGCCACATTCAAAGCGGACGCAGCCACAATGAGACAGTCGAGATCATTAGGTCATAAGCCGGGGAGCTGCTGATGACGGAGACCGAAGCGTGGTTATCACATCTTTGGTCCAATCGCTGCGGAACCACAAACGTTGTGATCGAAGGCAGTATAGCCTCTGCGCCAAGCCCCACTACTGACTCACACAGCTTTGTTTGTAGCTTAGCCCGGATCCGGATGAAATGTTTCACGACAAAGGACTCTGCTTACCATGAGGCTATCCACCGATGTAACCAGCGTGCAAAACGTGCTTGTCAGCACCATGTGCATTGAGCATAAGCGGCAGCCTCAAAAACAGCTTGAACGATGACGACGTGATGCTGAGCGGAGGACCCGTCTTCGCTTGGATGTGATCAGCTCTACTGTAGTCGTACTTCATCCTCGTATCAGAATGGGCTCTTGAGCGCGACCGCACCTCGCAAACAGTGGGTGTTCGACGCAGGAACGGCGAGATTGTAAGCAAGGTCTCCAACAATACATAGCCGCAATTACGAAGGCTAAGAGGTGTTGACAGAACAATCAAGGTAACCACTTTCAGAGTTTCAGGAGCCAGGATTGCGGTGTCGGGTAAATCATTGTACAAGGGTGGCGAGGAGCAGATAGGAGCCAAAAGCGAGCTGCAGGCTTGTGCGCACACTAGCAAGGGGTGCGGCAACGTTGACCGCGCCGCGTTTGATTTCTACACGTCCTATGATCTTGCGATCTTGCGCAGCGCGAGTCTCCTCCAACAAATAAACCATCTGGGTCCTGCTCTCAACTTTTGTTCCCCCACACCAAGCACCTTGCGCTTGACTGCAATAGACTAGGCAAAGCGCCTACACAAGCGCAATTGTATCTTACCTCAAACACAGTTACTGTGCAAGCGATCTATAAAGTGAACACAGATGCGGGCGCGTTTTGGGGTCGACGAACGGTTGCCGCTTTGGAGCGCCTCCACACGTGGGCGGGCGGCAAGCGAATGTGGCGGCAATCGCACAGACACAGTTCCTGGAGCAGATTGCCGACATCAACAGCCAAATCTATCGAGCGTCTAGTCATGACACCCAGCCCCTGGAAGCCAGCGTTCCAATGGCTCCTCCGCTGACTGCTGCGCCGCATGCCAAGGCGCCGCTCTGATTCATGACACAATCCTCCAGTTTTGTCGTCCAAGGCACCGCCCTCGCTCCGAAACAACATCATCACGCTCACACACCACGTCGTCGCCAGAACATGTACCAGACAGCTCAAACACCCGGATATCTGGTCACATACATCGCCGCTTGTCATCACCGCAGAAGCTAGCAATCTCGTAAAACTTAGCATTGGCCCGACTCTGCCGCTGCACCACTATTTCAGCGCTATCATGAGAGCTTTCTCCTACGTCGTGAAATTGCAAAACACCAGCTTGTTGCATGACCACCGCAACACCTCCATTCTTGTCCAATGTCTTTGGTAAGAGCTTGCCGAACAGCTCGTATTCATTTTTTTTGGAGTTCTTTCTCATCCCATCCGCGCCTGGAGACCGGCACTATGTCTGCCGTGCTGCGCATGCTATCAAACGGCCAACGTCTGCATCCGCTGAGCGACACACTCGACAAGTACTCCACGCCTGCCTTTACTTCTACGAATAAAGGATCTTCACCCTCGTCACACAGCTTGACTGGACCAGAGTGCGGGAAGGCTTGGGAGCGTGTTCCCAGTGAACCCGGCTTCCACCCAGTCCGTAGCTCCACTGATCCCACCACACCGGTTAAAGACAAGCCTCATGGAATTCCATCCAAGAGGAAACGAGCGCACTCAACGCAGACTACACCCTCATGCCGAATCTTGGGGAAAGGGTACATGTTAACAGAACCATCCCTAATGGCGTCCTTCATTGAGCATGGAACAGGCTTGGAGCGCTGTCAGCGAGCTCTGCTTATAGGAGACACCTCTTATGCTGATCATCAGTCGGGTGCCGATCTTGGGGACTGCGAAGCAAATCAAGGACACAGTCCAAGCACGCTGGAGCTTCCTTACAAAACCGTGCTATTAGTACGAGAGAGCTCCACCAGCGAACACGCCAAAAGCACCTCTGACAACACAGAAGCTAATCAGCGTGTCAATCACATACGCGCCGTGGACAGACGATTTTTCAGTCGAAGCAGGACAGGTTGTGGGACTTGCCGAAAGCGCAAGAAGAAATGCGACGAAGCCAAGCCAACATGCAGAAACTGCATACGGGGTAATTTTGCATGTGCAGGCTACACTAAAGAAATCCCGTGGTCGAGGGACAGTCCTGCGCGTACTCTTCCAGCACCACGACCGCAACAGCAGATGTCCCATACAGAAGATCCTGCCCATATCGTTCGGTGTCCGGTCTGTAACGTCACACACAGCCCGCAGTGTGGACCGAGTCAGAAGGCCTGCGTAGAGCCCATAGCAGCCAGTCGGATTACGACATCCCGAGATGGGCCTGTCTGCACTGACAAGCAGGGCCGCAAACCATCGTAAGACTCGAGTCCCAGACGTTTCGAAACATGTGTTGACTTTCACCGCCAGAACGCCAAGCCTTTTTGTTCTTCAGCAGTCTAGCGTACCCCAAGAAGTTACCGTTGCTTGTGATGTCGCCCGCTACGTCTGCGCTGACGACTACCACCGACGCCGGGTTGCTATCGCCATGCTTCCACTCTATGCAGTCAACACCGCAGTCGCAGATCCGCTTGACCAAGTCCTCGATCAACGCCCGGTACGGCACGACAACCACCGTTACACCCTCTTCGATGCAAGCCGGCAGCGTAAACAGCAAGCTCTTGCCCCCTCCAGTTGGAAGCACTTATTCTCGCACTGGGGAACGCTATATTACCGGCCATGTGGGTCATGGCGTCAATGTGTCCGCGCCATTTCACTGCGACTACGGCTACAACCTCTCTATTGGAGACAGTGCTATTGTTGGGCCCGGCTGTCAACTGCTCGACTCAGGCAGGATTGTGATAGGAAGTAACACGAAGATTGGTGCTCGCGTGACCATCTCGACTCTCAAGGAGCCCACCGATACGAGGCCGACAGAGGGAAGCGAGCGTACAGAGACTGCCCGCGAAGTGTCCATAGGCGAAAACGTCTACATTGGTGATGGATGCATCATCAAAGCTGGCGCCCGCATCGGTGATAACGCGATTCTGCGTGCTGGATCTGTCGTTCTGCAGGCATGTATACACCGTTCATATCCCTCTTTGGGCTTGCGATGGTAGGCATGGATGATTGTGCAAGCGAGGAGGACAACAGGACGACACTAACCGTACATAGGGTATACCAGCAAACTGCCTGGCCTCTGGGAATCCAGCCAGAGCACAAACGATCGACTGGGAAGGCTGATTGATGCGCTTTCGAGAGACCAGATCTGCCAAAACCTTGTCGTCACAAACGGCTCCTGCATCCATGTGCACGCTAGCTCGTGAAAGTTTCCTGCGGGCGAACGGGTACGTCGACGGATCGCGGCAATCGATGTGGCGTGTGGTGCAGCTGGTAAACAGTGGTATCGAGCATCGACCTCGGCACAGGCACTCCGGTCACATTGTGACATTGGTCCGTGAACCTGTCACCGGGATAGTGGAGATTACCGCTTGTGTTGGTGTAGTGTCATCCGTTGGTGCATGCCAGTATCCTCTGCAAGAACCGTCTCATCACCACCTTGGTAACAGATTCCAGCCTTATCAGGCGAGGGGCCTTACTGGGAAGCGTGTGCGCTGGAACAGTCATCTAATTGGTTCAAGGGAAGCACTGCAGCCACTAGGCTTTGGAATGTTGCTGATAGCTCGGCCTCCACCTCGTCTCTATAGGACTGTACGACGAACGCTACTCGCAAACGGTGTGCTGTGGAGAATGCTCACATGTGGTTCAGCTGGGTACTTCCGCCATCATCGTGAGCGTCAAGCCGTCCATTACTCATAGCATGTCAATTTTGGTATCCTCCAGCTAATATCAGGATGAATTTCGCTCACAATCGGTGACGACCTCGACACACAACATAAGAGGTCGAGGATGACTTTTGCGATTGTCTTGCCTAAAAAGTCCTGTCAAGATGTCGCAGAAAAAGGTTTCTATTTGCTCAGTCTGAGCCATCCCAGCTCTATGATAGGAGATTGGACCCGACTATCCAGAGACAGGTTCATTCCATGCAACTGCTTGTTGCATGCAAACTCCATTCAGATATTGCGGTGTTTTTTTCTCGCTCCTACATGCAAACGGCTGAGGTAGTTTGTTTCGACGTGTTCAGCTTCTGTTGATGTTTGCTTTTGGATGCTAGAGTCTTGCATGTATGCTGCAAGCAGAGGGTGTTGTTGCAATGTCCTTGATATAACACGAGACAATTCGCTATGCCACCAGCTTGTTAACTCCAAGCAAAGACTGCATGCACAGCAAGCCCAACAGAACATGGACTCCCCACAAGAGGAATGGGTGTCGCTCGTCCAGAAAAATACGACTGGTCTTATTCGGCTCCAGATGAGTGGCTCCTCGAAGCGACTGAACCAAATCGACCGGATCAGGGCGAAGGGTGTAGGCGATCACATCTCGCTTCCTCAGCTCGTGGTCTGCGGAGATCAATCGGCCGGTAAAAGCTCGGTCCTGGAAGGCATCACCGGAGTGCCGTTCCCAAGACAAGATGGAGTTTGCACGAGATTTGCCACCGAGATCATCCTCCGCCATTGCCCAGATAAGAACGAGATCATCGCAAAGTTACTGCCTAGTGTCACACGTACAGAAGAGGAACGGCTCCGGATGACTTCGTTCGAGCACCAACTTACGGGCTTCGACGATCTTCCCCGGGTCATCGAGGAGGCATCAGCACTGATGGGAATCAGGAGCTCTACCAACCCAGATCTGAGCTTTCCTGCTTTCGCGAGCGATGTCCTCCGCTTGGAGGTCATCGGAAACACTGGCCTCCATCTTACGGTGGTGGATCTTCCTGGACTCATCTCCGTATCCGAGAACCTTGAAGACATGCAGACGGTAGAGCATCTCGTGGATAGCTATCTGGAGAGCTCTCGAACCATCATTCTTGCCGTCGTGCCAGCGTCCAATGATATCGACACTCAAGGGATCATTCAGAGGGCACGCAGATTCGATAAGGCCGGAGTACGTACCGTTGGAATCATCACGAAGCCGGATCTCATCAACGCAGGCACGGAGTCTCGAATCGCAGGCCTGGCCAAGAACCTGGATCGTGTAAAGCTCAAGCTCGGGTTCTTTCTGCTCAAGAACCCATCGCCTTTGGAGATCAGCAAAGCACTGAGTTGGGAAGAAAGACAGCGACAGGAGAGCTCGTTTTTCAGGTCTAGTCCTTGGAAAGAGCAGAACCTGGATTACGCAAGAGTCGGGATCGACAACCTTCGGAACTCACTCCAAAAGCTTCTCGATAACCACATCGAGCGAGAATTACCGAAAGTCCGCAAAGAGGTAGAGACACTGCTCAGAGACACAGAACAAGAACTGGCCCAGATCGGACCAGAAAGATCGACAGCCGATCAGATCCGCTTGTTCCTAACCCACGCCAGCATGGAGTTCTTCAGTCTGACAAAAGCTGCCATAGATGGAAGTTATGGTGGCCGAGACGCCGTCTTCTTCGGTGCTAAGAAAGAAATGGACAAACGATTGCGAGCTAACATTCACTTGGCGAATGAGAACTTCGCTGCTTACATGAGAACGAATGCCGCCAAACGTCGGGTGGTGGATGCAAGCGCAACAAGCAGCGAATCCGATAGATCTGAAAGCTCTAACGAGTCCGACACCTCTGACGAAGAGGCTACGAGTGAACAACTGCGAGTGACGCAGGAACAGATGATGGAGTGGGTCAAGAAGGTAAACAACCCCTTCCAGTTGCATGCTTACGTGCTAAGACACCAACAGATCTACCTCAATAACCGCGGACGCGAGCTTCCTGGAACGTACAATCAAGAGGTGCTCTCAGAGTTGTTCCACGAGCAATGCAGTCGATGGGGTGACATCTCCAGAGACCATTTGCTTACAGTATCCTCGATTGTCAAAAACTTCGTTCGCGCAGTTCTGGATCACATCGTCGTTGATGGCGAGGTTCGCAGCAGCGTCAGAGGTCGGATTCGACAGTCTCTAGACGCTGATCTCGAGAAAGCTCGCAACGAGTTGCACAACATCTTAAAAGACGAGGCGGCTCATCCAATCACCTATAATCACTACTATACCGACAACATCCAAAATGCGCGTGCCGACGCTGCAAAGAAGCATCTGCAGGCTTCTATGGATTACGCAATCACGAATGAATGGAATGGAAAGCTGCATGTAAGCAACACGCAAGTGGATTTGAAGCGACTTTGCTCTTCGTTGAAGAACAGAGTTGTCGTCGACATGACAGAGCAAGCTTGCGAGGAGTCTCTGGAAGCACTAAATGCTTACTACAAGGTACTGTCAACCACACTCATCTATCAGTATTCAAGCTGAACTGTTCTAGGTCGCAACAAAGACGTTTGTTGACAACGTATGCCGCCAAGTTGTGGAACGCCATCTTATCAGCGGCTTGGTTGCAGCGTTCGATCCCGTGTGCGTTGGAAGGCTATCTGAAGACGAGCTTCTCAACATCGCTTCCGAGTCCGACTGTTTGCGCGCTCGTCGTAAAGACTTGAAGGCGTTGAAGAAGGCATTTGAGGAAAGCCTCTGTGAGCTTAGGGACTAGGCACATTTAGCACGGTCCACCTAATCTACACTCTGGAGAGGTACTAGATAAGCCTGATGCAACTCTTTTTGAAATTGCTTTTCTTGCACGATTGATGACCTTTAGCGAATCTTTGTTCGATCTGCCTAGCCTAGTATATGATGCTATTGCGAATCGCACTTCACTCGAACGCTTCAGGTATAGCGCGATTCTGCATTGCGGATCGCAATCTAGTTCGTGCCACTTGGGCATAGCGTCAGGTATCCGTGCAACTCGTCCAATTCGTAACATCTCACAACCTACATGGCAGCGAACCAACAGGTCAGCATGCCAACTCCAATCCTTTTTGCCCTCTTTCATACTAATCCCAGATCGACTCCATGAGCACCCCTGCACTTGCCCCTTTACATCCATCTTGACTCCGTGACTCCGCTGCCATGCTGAACTCCCCTTCTCGTGCGACTGCACGGTATAGCATTGTCTGCATTTTATGCCTTGTACGCTGAAGATCTACACAGAAAATCCTAGGGATCCTAACCCCTGCACGTTGCAGTATAGCCTTATGAATCTCTGTTTTCCTCCCGCCAAGGTGAGTTTGATAACGAATAAGTCATGGTCTTCAGCCTGAGAAGGCTTTCTCCAAGTGCGGCAACGGGGACGAGAAGGCGACATTTCGCGGCAAAGCGCCTGTAGCTAGAGCCGGCCTTTGCGGACTGACAGATTGTCGCACGATTGGGTGCGGGGGCTGCAGGTATAGGATCTCAAGAAGAGTGGGTATGTTGTTGTATTGTTTTAGCATCATAGCTCAGCTTATACCATGCCCGTGCACCTCGCGGGCCTGTTCAGCTCATCACGGCGTGTGCCACGGTATCTAGGTCCTTGCGCGACACGATTAGTAACACAGTCTAGGTTCACGACAGCGCTTGGCCTGCGACAAAGTTGTTCGCAACCCCCATAGTAAATCACACCAAAACAGCGATTTCACAGGATTTAGAGATAATCTGAATTGACGAATTTACTGCGCTGTATACAATTAAGCTATACTGAGTTTTTTGTTGAGTTTTGTCGTTGCGTGGTGTTTCTGAATTACGCTTTCAAATCGAGGACCCATGGCTTGTACGACGACGTCTTCTTGCAAACACGGGGGGGACGGCCTGATGCGCAGGTACTGGACAGTATCAATGAACGGAAGCACGCTACGTCAGCTAAGCCTACCTCGTGCTGACGAACATCTCAAATCGGTGCGAGAGCGTGAGCAGGCTCGATGTGGGGAGCAACAGCGCAGCGCGCTGACTGATATGGGAAAGCAGACGCTGCAGAACACGAGCCCTTGGTTAGAGCGCACTCGCTGGCTCATCACGTACCAGGGCATTCGCCGCGATATGTTGCTGAGTTGCCCGTAGTGCACGATGGTGTCGACCGGCACACCGGACAATCAGAGCATGAGTTGAACATCACAAGCCCAGCTTGAGACGAGGAGAAGATACGGCATTTGACACAAGCTCTTTAGACTGGGCTTAATAGGTGTGAAGAGACGAGCCGCTTTGTTCTGTGCCCCCAGCAGCACGGCTGGTCATCACGTGCAGCTCTCGAGCATTTCTGCGCTTCTGCGCTTGAACTTACGCAAAGCGGATCCTTACCGCGTCGCAACGCACAGCCGCAACTACGTTCTGTAACGTATGTTGCCTTTGACAAGCCAGCAAGAGCGAAAGATTGACTGTGAAGGATGGGCGTTGCACTTCCGAAAGATCAAGTTTACCTAAGCCTTATCATTACGGGATCGTGGTCTCGCGATGATGCATGGCTGCGGGTGGCAGCGCTTGCGCTGTCGGGAATCAGAAGGGCAAATTTGTGAGACTATCGATCAATTAGATAACAACACCACATAGTATGAAAAGACGCAATTAGTAATCGCTGCACATAATGTTTCGATCTAGCAGCCGAAATTACTTGACTACACTTCGTCTTCCACAAATCTTTGTGGCACTCCCCTTCTTCTCACTCTCAACCTGCCCATCTCTTTTTGTAACATAGCAGACCCCGCCTCACCCACGCATTTATCCAATGTAGGATCGTCCAGCATCAGTTCTTGGGCGAGCTTCAAAGACTGCTTTGTAACGGTTGTGCTCGCCCCTGCGAGCGCGCAGTAGATCGACTTGAATCTTCCAGCCGCTCTGTCGGCTGCGTGATGGCATTTGCAAAGTATTCGGTTGCGAATTGCGCTTGGACCCAAGCGATTGGGGAAGTGCTCATGTTCCTCATCGAGTTCCGGTAGCATGTCAACCAAAAGCTTCTGATCGAAGAGATCTTGAAGGCTGACTCGGAGCCTAATCTGCTCCTTCGGAACTTTCGATACAAACAATCCCTCTGAATCGTAAAGCCGTGCATTTTCCGGTTGATTCAGCCGGTTGCGAGCTTCTATGCTCAGACGTGTACGAAGCGGGGTGACCAAGACCCTCTCCTTGAGATCTTTTGCAGTGTAGACGTCTGTACTTTGGATGATGGATATGTAAACACGTCCTGCATCTCTTGTGTTGAAAGAATCAAAATACCACTTCTGATAAGCGGACTTGATTGCTCGAATCGGATCGTGCGTTACAGATATCAAACCCGTGTCCTTTTTGCTTGTCTTGTCAGAGTGGAATTCTCCGAAGTGTAATGCGATGTCATCTTCCGACTCCAATGTCCAATCAGGGTTTCCAGCGACTATGTCGCCGTCTTTGTTTTCTCTTGCCCTTGATGCTGGGTGCCACGTTCGGTACCAATATTGTACTGATTGCTGGTATCGAGGGGTCGACTTTCGTGGACTGGACTCGTGTAAGGAGAGCGCAAGACGCTCGAGAGCTTCAGTCAAGTATTTAATAGCCTCGGTTTGAGCTTTGACAGCGTTCAACAATGGTCCGTCTTCCATCGTCATAGCTTGGGAGCCATACGATGCTGTCTGCGTGTATGCCGCCCCTTCATGAGCAGTGCTGCGAGCTGCCATACTATTGGTCGATGCAGGGCTAATATCTATGTAATGACAATGTCAAAGAAGCCTCAATGTCAGTTCTTATGTGCTCAAGGTGAGAGAGCTTTTGCGGTAACAGTGCAAGCCGATAATTTCTTTGACGTTCGCAAACACTAACCTCAACTCGCGGCTAACTGAGTAACCCCGCATTGTATATTGCTTAAAACGGAATTGGTCAGTAGGTATCTGTGCTCGTTTTGCAGCGTTTCAGACGCACACGGCCGCAGATCGGCACAACGTCACCAACCCGTCATCTGGCCAGCAAAAATGGCGGAAGAATTCCAAAGATCTCTAAAGCATAATAATTGCTGCGCGGGTCGACCCCTAACTTATACGCAAAAGCAATAGATGTAGTAGTGTGCTTGGTGTTGGCAGTGAAGAGTGTGCTTATAACTCGTACTCACCTACCCATCCTACCTCCTTCCACGCTACCCTCACAACTCAAGCCCGACTCACGTCTCTCCTACATTCCAGCCTCCTTCCATTCCCATTCCGGGGCTTAGCTCATATCCTAAAGTGGATCCAACCGAAGCGAGACCCATCGTACCGAAGTACTCACATCCCTTTTTGCGCACTACACCCACCTATCATTTCATATTGCTTCTGAAAATCCCTCAAGTTTTTTCAGTCTTCCAATGGCTACTTGAAACCAAATCGAATCAAAAATTACATTGCCTAAGCATGTCTGCCCGGCCGTCGATTGCAAGTCGCTTTTACGCACGCCTTGCAGTCTGCCCCTATTAACCGCAAATAAGAACTTTGGATGTGTACAAACTGACTGCATGGAGCGAAGGGACATTTCCCCTTGCTCAGATGTCATGGTAACGTTCTCATGGCGCGATGGTGTCGACTTTGCCCCTTATTACAGAAGCTTACTGACATCAATGGTTGTTACGGCCCGCCGTATAGTTTCCTTACCGTACATAATCTAACTCGATATAGTACGGTAGCACCGCCACAACACTGTCGCCCAGTGTAAGCTGCTGACAAGCTTCTCTGGGCTGATGCTTCGTGGGCACTGCACGATGCCAAGGTGACGGAGGCTCTCTGGTATCAAATTCAAGGACACAATTGCTCGCTGCTTGTCAGAGCAAGTCTGCTCCTGAATGTTGATCAATAAGAATCTTTGTTTGACTACGGATGAAGCACGGAAACTGGCTAGCCTGCAACATTGGTAATCACATTCCGCTTTGTTTGCGAAAACACTCCGGACCTTATTTTGAAGAGAACCGCGGATTGTACAAAACACAATGTTAAGAAGAATCAAAAGAGAGATACAATGTTATTCAGCTAGCTCGAGTATAGACACAGCTCCCGTCCCATGGCCAAAAACAACCATGCTTCGATGTGTAGCTAGGATATACGGTCGATGGCCAGGAGGAAGCCAGATAAAGTCATCCTCTCCACGCAGGACCCAGTTTCCTCTGACTGACACCTCAGACATCAGTTCAGCTGTGGCACACTGCTCGTTGCGGACAAGCAGGGTAGGGTATGTGCCACGATTGGTGATCAGGCGTGATGAGTCGTGAGAGAAGTTCAGCGAGTCAATGTAGCCGTGTACCTGAACTGTGCGAAGCTCATTGCCTGTGCCTGCGTCCCACAGCTTGACTGTCTTGTCACCAGATGCCGACGCCACCGTCTTGCCGTCTGGCGAGAACACTATCGCGTTGACCGAGTCTGTGTGTCCGACAAGCGTGTGCTGCTCGAGGCCAGTG
>BCGR01000029.1:283778-344724 GCA_001599375.1 Phoma herbarum
CGCGTTGACCCAGCCCGTGTGTCCGCTCAGCGTGTGCTGCTCAGTGCCCGTGCCAGCGTCCCACAGCTTGACTGTGCTGTCATTAGATCCCGATGCCACCGTCTTGCCGTCTGGCGAGAACGCTACCGCCTCGACCCGGCTCGTGTGCCCCTCTAACGTCTGCAGTAGTGCATTCCACTCCCATTCAACTTGAGGCGATCTCTTGATACATGCTGGTATATCATTGGCGAAACGCTGCTTGACTACGCTGTTGGTCGGTGTGAACATGAGCGTGCTGTAGTATACCTGCAAAGGGGCTTGCTCGACTGCTGCTCGCCCGTACAGCGCAAATCGTTTCATGTCATGAACGAATGCGTGCAACTGTGTGGAGTCTTTGTCCTGCGCGGTCACTATCGTCTGATCGACGCTTTTCTAGGAGACACTTACCGATACAATCGATTCTAGCAGGCTGATTGCATGTATCCCCTCGGACACCTTTCCTAGCCAGCCCAACGCCTCGAGCCAGTGCAGAAAATGTTCTATCAAAAATTCAAGCACCTGCTGAGCGTTGCAAAGCTGCATGCCGGCTTTCGCTACGTGCTGGATCCAGTTGATGCAGGCGTATTGCAACTCTGACCTGATGCGCTGCGCAATACGGTCCTTCCCCACTTTTGCTGCTAGCGTACCGGGAGCCTTCATGCCGCACATGTTCTGCTTGAGCCGGCTCGACATCAGCTCGATGCATTTACTGGCCAAAGTCGCGTGCGCTTGCTTCTCGTCCACGTAAAACTTCTCGTCAGCACATCTGTCCTTGCTGAAGAGGAAGTCTCGAAATGAAGGGTGATGCAGACGGAGCGGTTGGTTCTGGCCTTTTGGGACGTCGAGAATGGCGTGCAACCACTTCAGCATCCGATTGACTCGCTGCTCCGGGATCAGTATAAGAGCACTCAACGACTGGACCGACAGAGGCGAGGAGAGAGCGACAATACTGCCGAGAATCTGCAGCATCAGACCGTGATACTTGGCTAGCTCCGCGGCCGTATAGCTGTTCTGGACGGACTTTTGCAGCACCGTCAGGTACAGCTGGTCAAGGTGTCGTTCAGGGCCAGCTGCGCTATCACAATCGCTCCCGTCAGCAAGCATGTCCAACCGATCTTCTGCGAACGTGCCTTCGCTAATGAAACGGCATGCTGTTGCAGCCCAGATGAACAAGCCGCTCGCGCGTCGGACCAAATTTTCAATGACTTCTGCGCCCAGCCAGCCTGGCTCCTGATAATGCTGTCGTCCGATTCGATCGAGCTCATGTTTCAGAAACAGCCGGATGTCGTGGTTAATGGTGGGCGGCGATACCTGGTGTAACACAAAGCCCTGCCGCTTCGCGTCCGGCACTTGGTCCAGACCGTACTGGATATGCACCTCAGGCCTGCTTGTGAGGAACACCCGCAGCTGCACACGCTTCAACGACCCAGACATCGCCAAAAGCTGCACAACGAGCTGTGCATCGGTGCTGCCTTCACACTCGTCCAGGGCGTCGACTATCAGAACAAAGGTCGCTGGCTTCTCCAGCTTCGACTGTGGCTCGAGGACGAGGTACTGCCACTGGTCGCGCAGCGACTGGCTGGCAATCTCGGGACGTTGTATGATGGCATTGCTTATGTGACGGTGGACGCCAGGCACGCTTCGCGCAAGCTGCACCGCAATGCTGGTGACGAACTTGACTGCCCGACCAGCGTCGCCGCCGCCCTTGGAGAAGAAGAAGCTGGCACCGAGCTGTTGCTTTGCACGAGACAAGAGCGCAACTGAGCGAGCGACTGTTGTTTTGCCGGTGCCGGCTAGGCCGCTCAGCCAGAAGATATGTTGTTCGCCGTCCCCATTAGCCCACATATATATCATGTTCAGCAGATCGACGCGAGTGTTGGGGAGGCAGGCGTCCTCATGCTGAGACGTGTTCGAGTTGAAAGGCGCATCGGCGGCGTACGGAAGGCGAGCGATAAAGTCCTCTATGATCTCACAATATCAGCGAAGAGACCAATTTCGTTACAGCCAGAGATGAGCCGAGCTGAACCACTTACCACCTTGAATTTCCTTCTGCAGCCTCGTGAAGGCTCTGTCCACTCCCTCGCCATAGTTTGGCACCATGCTGACACCGAAGAGGCCAAGAAGGCAGTACGCTCGGTCCTCGCTATGCTTCGTCTCACGACCTTCCGCCCAGAACATCCGCTCGTCAACACCAAATTCGTCCAGAGGAGTGTTGCGAAGGGCAGAAAGCGGGATCTGGGTGACCTCATGCAGCAGTTGCTCTAAAGACTTCTTGTCGCCTAGCTGGGTGCCGTGCAGATCGAAGAACTCTACTGATCGAGGCGCGAGCAGCTCTTGCAGCGTCCAACCGCGTCTGAACCATCGGCTGCTGCCAAACGCTGGTTCCCAAGGTCGCGATGACTCATGGGTGCTTGCACTAGCCCTTGCTGTAACGTCTGCAAGATACACATAGCATCTCACTGCCCCGCCGTACCAGCGGAACATGGACGTGATGGCTTTCGAAAGCTCGGCGCTGCTGCTCTTGTCGATGCAGCAGGTGTCCATCCAGAAGTACCGCAGGCCATCCTTCTCAACCTGCTCACCACAAAAGCGCAGCTTCTTGTATCCTAGTTTCGTGTGTCCTGATCCCGATTGCAAATCTGCAAAGTTCACTTCCTCATCGTCTTTACCCCATGTATGCGACAGGATTGCGTATGGGTGGGACGAGAGCTCGTCGTCGGTGAGGTCCTCGGTCAGGCAGAAGCCGCCGCTCTGATCGGACTGCAAAAGCCGCATCGTACGACACAGGCATCGCGGGCCTTCAAGGCACGACGCATACGTCTCAAGAGACCCAGGTATCAAGCAAGGGAGTCCGCATCGCGGTAGGTTAAGGGTGGGGATGGCCGGCGAGCAAACAGCGGCGGCGGCTCTGGCAGCGCGGGGCCAAAGGTGGGCACCGCTAGTCGTGAAAGCGGCGTTGACTCAGCGCCGGCTATTTTTGGCAAACGGCTGACGTGACCGCCTCGCAAGGCTCCATCCCATCCAGCGTGCCCGTCCTTCCAGCGCTCACAGCAACGACTCAACCACCATGCAGAGCAGACAGGACGCAGCCATAGTCACAAAGGCATTAGCGGAGCTGATAGAACACACAGGGTTTGAGGTGCATCCTCTGCTGTCTACACGAGATGAGGTGCCTGCATCTACCTACTACCACCGTAAGAATGAGAGAAAGACGAGAGCGCAGAAGGCACAGCAGCAGCAGTACCTTACGCCAGCCGAGGAGAAGGCTTTGGCAGCTTACCTTCTGCATGCGTGCATCAGTGGCAACCCTAGAACCCCAAAAGACCTGCGCTCCATCGCATACACGATCAGACGCCAACGGTCCTCTCGCTTTCAAGCTCCTGCAGCTGGCGAAGAGCTGAAGCCGCCGAACAAGAACTGGCCGCAAGGCTTCTACAAGCGACACCCGGAGATAACGGCGCGGAGAGTGAAAGCGCTAGATTGGAGTCGACACGACAAGCACATCTACGAAAAGGTGACAGAGTGGTTTGACTTGATCGGAAAGCAGCTAGATGCTCCAGATATCGTGCCGGAGAACGTGTATAACATGGACGAGACAGGAGTGCTTCTGAGCTCACTGGCTTCGCTCAAGGTGCTGGTAGGCAAAGACGATATGCGTGACTATAGAGGCGCGGGCGTCAAGCGCACGCTTATCACAGCGATCGAGTGCATCTCAGCAGACGGTAGGTATCTCTTTCCGCTCATCATCTGGCCCGCCGTGACGCATCGGAGCAACCGGACTACCCACCCCACGCCCGGCTGGCACTTTGCCTGCTCGAGTACAGGGTACACCGACTCCCAGATCAGCCTGTACTGGCTACAGCGTGTATTTGATCATCACACCAAGGCGCGAGCAGGCAAGAAGCCGCGAGTGTTGATCTGGGATGGTTTTGGAACACATGAATCGTTGGAGGTGCTGAAGTTCTGCTACGAGAACAACATCGTCTTGTGCCGGCTGCCGTCTCACACTTCGCACAAACTGCAGCCTTGTGACGTGGGCGTGTTCGGTCCGCTTAAGACAGCGTACCGTGAGCAAGTGGAGCGGCTGTACCGTGGAGGAGCGAACACGATCGGCAAGGAGCACTTCACGGCCCTGTACAGCCGCGCACGTGAGGTAGCATTCACGCCCCGCAACATCCGAGGCGCGTGGAAGGGTGCGGGTCTGTACCCACTCAGGCCGGACAGGGTGCTGCGGGACATGCAGAAGCCGCAAGTTGCACCGGCTGGGCCCCTGAAGATCGACAAGGTTGCGACAAGCACCTCACAAGACGGGCCGGTCCGGACGCCAGTCACACCCGTAACCATGGATGCCTTGCTGTCTCTGCGCCAACGGGTCGAGAAGAGCGCCCGCGCTGCCGAGGGTCCCAGCGCAGTGCTAGTGCAGAAGCTGGCTAACGCGGCCGAGTTGGCTTTCGCCGAGCGCAACCTCTTGTTCAACGACAACAGGGTCCTGCTCGACCAGAACAACGAGAGCAGAACACGGCAGTCAGTGAAGAACACAATCGTCGGAAGAGCGAAGATGATGGAGTATGCGGACATTGTGGCAGCACAGGAGAAGCGCGACAAAGCAGAAGCCCGGCCCAAAGGCGGAAGAGGAGGCAAGCGCAAGCAGAAGACTCCTTTACTGGCGGTTGATAGCAGCGGGAGCGCGCAGTATAAGGAGTTGGAGCAAGGCGAGCGTGAGATCGAAACATCTGGGCTGAAGGGATATTGCTCTGTCTTGCGATTCGCATGATCTAATACAAGGGAGCTAAGGGTATTTTGGCGTTATTTGGACGCGTGCACAAAGAACATAGACAAATCTGAGCTTCAGGCTGACCTGGGTGGAACTTTCTATCTGCTTCGCGTTTGCTGCAATGACCATAGACAAGATGACAACGTCTGCGCAAGCAG
The DNA here is from genome assembly GCA_001599375.1 of Phoma herbarum. Taxonomy (NCBI): domain Eukaryota; kingdom Fungi; phylum Ascomycota; class Dothideomycetes; order Pleosporales; family Didymellaceae; genus Phoma; species Phoma herbarum. Next base: position 288,729 of record BCGR01000029.1, read on the forward strand.
TTTGAGCGTACAGTGATGATATGTCAGCAGGAAGTGTATAAGCAGAAGAGCTTGTCAGCGGATCACGAAACGAAAGCTTAGCATGAGAGCACGTGCGCTGTGGCAGTGCGGTAAAGTGGCTAGTCATCGATACGATGGGCATTATGTAAGGAACTTTTACGGCGGGCCGTTGAAGCCATTCGCGTCGGTCAGCTCTGCGGCAAATCGACAAATCTTCCATTTTTGACAGCGCGCAGCCCAGGAAGATTGCAAACAGGATCGGAAGCGATAGATGAGCCCCAGAGAGATAGCAGGAGCACAGATTGATCTCCATATGAATACCGGATCATGATCAAACAGCGTCTGCAATAATGGTCACAAAACTCGCAAGGCCTGAAAGACTACGTTGCTGGACGATTATTCTAACTTGTGTGACATTGAGCGAAACATACACGGCTAATAAAACAGATCACAAGATGCGGGACGGATGGAGATGTTGTGCTGGTCGCGAATAGCAAATTATTGAAGTTGGTGTTGCGGTACGAAGGGTCTCGCTACGGTTGGATTCACTTTAATGCATCTCTTGCTTCTAAAGCGCTAACAGCGCGCTAGTCGAGCAAAAACGAAGCTGATTGGCTCGCTATTCGGTGCAGTCCTCCCAGTTGCGCATGTAGGCGCGTCTCTCGTGCTGGAGGTTCCAGACCGGTTGGTGGAATAATTATTTGGTTAATTATATCCTTGCATTGCACGTTTCCTGATGCGGTGTTTACAACAGGCACCTGTGGAAATATCCTCTTTCAGCTAGCGTTATAGCGCTTTCATCATCAAGCTCCTTTGCACACTCTTGACGTTCCAATGCCAAAGGGGTGGTTGAGTGCTGTATATCGCGGCCGCCAGTTTCCCGGCCGCTTTGTGTCCATTAGTGATAACGTCCAACTCGTCTTCCAAGCCTGCGTCAGCTCGGTTGATGAACAATCCATACAACATCAGTCAGCATTCCGAGATCGTAGACAGCAAGGCTGACCGGAAAATTTGCTGGTGCTAGCTTTGGCGTTCGTCAGCGCTATAAGCGGCCCGCAGTGAGGGGTTGCTGACCTAGTCAAGTTGCTGACAGCCAACAATTGGACGCTATTCGTGCACATTCCCTTATCGTCCTCAAGTCTATCGTAGTACGTTAAATGATGCAGGTGGCCTTGTGTTAAGCTACATACAAAATAATATCCATAGCACACAGAAGGTCGATGGAAGACGATGTATAGTCCTTCGTGCGCGGCTTGGGCGCAGGAAATGTGGTACACGCCACAGCTTGCTTGATGCGTTAGTCTCTAGCTCCGCATGCTTGCGCAATGTGCATCTTCGACCAGCAGTACCCTCTAGCCTCAAGGGTACATACGCGACCCCCCAAACCAATGCGCCCAACGCCGAGTGGCTAAAGCCAAAGATCGTCCATATGAAACCCGCAATCAAAACTACCACACGTAGCGAGAATCAAATCTTCAGCATTTGTTGTGGGCAAGAACTCAGAGCAAAAGATCTCTAGCTACTCAACCTTTCCCCTAGTAACTACCATCAATCTGTACGATTGTTGGTACCAGTTGCTATGAAGCCGATCAGCAGCCTTACACTGCTCTCAATACCAGAACTGGTGCATGACACAACGACACCCAACCGTATCTAATTGGATATCATGGGTGCATGTGTGAAGTCGTGCACCGTACGACGACGGTTCTACTTGCTATAGCTATGATCCGTTGATTGGCTAACATGCGACAAATCGCTCGGAAGTATCTGTAATAGAACCGCCTGGACTCCAGCCAGCGATGCTGTCCGGCACGAATTTGCATGTCGAATCGTAGCGGGGTCAATGAAGCAACCCTGTTCTTCACCACATTCCAGTGACATCTGCAGGTTGCCGGTCCCTGGGGTTGCCCCTCACATTGTACGTTTTGTGACACAATCACCCACGGTTTGATTTAAGCCTACGTTCAGTCTCCCAATCCCCATTTTGTAGCTGCCAAATTTTGTCCAGAACGCTTGCACGAGCTTGACGCCGTTACGCCATCCCAGCTCAAGGTGCACCCCCAGCAAATTTTTCCGTTGGCATGGCGCCCATGAAGAAGTCAGTTGGACCTCACCCTAATGCTGAACCTATCAGGCTAAGAGCTTTCAGACCTTGTGCATTCTTTCAGCGGGGTATTTGCAGAAACGATTCCAGTTGCAGTTTTGCGCATGTCACCGATCCTATTTTCAGACGCGTGACTTGTGTTCACTTCCTCAAGGGGAATTGCAACAGAGGCAACCATTGCAACTTTTCGCACGAGCGAGCCGAGCCTGAAGACGTCAGATATGCCAACGGTGTGACAGCGCCAGACCGCAGTGCGATGCGCAGCGCAGATTCGAGCTTGAAAGATTTTCGATGTAAGATCCCCAAACAAGTCACTGGCGCCATGCCTCTAGGACATCGCCTTAGTGATTTCTTCCAGCAGGCGTTTGATCTTGTTGAGAGTGGCGTCGAAACTTTACAGGAAGTCGTCACGTTGCTCACCGGTGAAGGAGGGCTCCTGCGGATCGATGAGCTTCTAAACCAACCATTCAGGACACTCAGTCCATCGCAATTTTCTAGGGTCATTCATACGCAGCTCCTACCATTTCTCAAGATCTTCACACACACCAAAGTACTTGGTTCTATCTTACTGCGGGCAAGAGTCATCACCCTCTACAACTTCCTCTATGCTGGCGATGGCACTGGCGAACGCGCAAAATCACTCTTCACTGTGTTGGCTACACATTTCTCAAACTACGCGATCATACACATCAATAACCAAGGTTATGAAGATAGCAGTAAAGATGACGGAGAGGTTATGGAAGCTGTTGACACTATCTCGGCCGCTCTGTCGATGCTAGTTGACGTCAATACCGTCGCCCAGACAGAAACCGGCTTTATAGCTATCGCCGAGGCCTTTGCTACCCTATTGAACGGACTTCCAGAAGGCATGATCTACCAAACGAGGAATGCAAGGAAAAATCTGGAAAGGCTACAGCACCGTCTCAGTGTTGGCCAGGATATTTCAAACTCACATCACACTCGAAGGCATGTTGGCGCGCGCGCGGCGTTTCAGCTTGCTCGCGACATGCCAGGTGTGCTTTCAGAGCAAGGTCCCAGGCATGACAACGACTGTGTGAACATTTCGGACATTTCCATTCTGCCGACTTTGCAAGAAATACAAAGTTCTCGCAATGAATATCTCCCCGTCGCGAACCCCAGTGAATGGCACTTTGGCGGCATCCACGGTCTAGTCGATCGACATTTCCGTCTCTTACGAGAGGACACTATTGGCCAGATTCGAGAGGCAGCCAAGATTGAGCTTGAGAGGCTCCGAAGTCCCGATCGTCAAGCCGACAACAGCGGACTCAACCGTCAGAGTGCACGCACCCATGTCTACCAAGATGTGGAGATTATCACGGCTCAGTTCGACGAGTATCATGGCGCCCAGGTTCTAATGCGCTTTCCGCAGATCCAAGCCAAACGGCAGCAGACTGTAGCTTCCCGTAAAGAATGGTGGAACAGTTCCCGGAGACTCGGTCCCGATGCACTCATTTGCCTTCTTAGTTCGGAGGGCTCGGCAATTTTCTTCGTCGTTGCTTTGCAAGGACAAAAGCCTGCCCCACTGCAGGCTGAATTCAATCTGTTTTCTGACCCTGATCATGCTTACGTGGTCGCCAAGCCCATGGATCACTTCGTCCTTCACAGTCTTCTGTCACAAGCGCTTGCAGATACGGCGTCTGTGCAGCGGTCACTAGTGGAATTTCCAGGTATCCTCTTGCCTGCATTTGAGCCCACTCTGAAGGCAATGCAGCGCATGAGCGAAACTCTGGATATGCCATTTTCAGACATCTTGGCGCCTACGTCATCAACCGACGGTGGCGAGCGGGAGAGCGACATCGCACAGCCAACATACGCGACAAAGCCTGGGTTTCAGTTTGACCTCTCAAGCATCACCCAAGATAACACACCTTTGTCGTTCATGCCAGATCAGAACATAGCAAGAGCAGCGGATCGGCTTGCCGAGCTTTCCACCCTGGATCCTGGTCAAGCGGTGGCAGTGATTTCCTGCTTGGCACGGTCGTTCGGAATCGTTCAAGGACCACCTGGGACCGGCAAATCGTACACAGGAGTTCAGTTAATTCGAGTAAGCCTTGCCAACAAGGCTGCAACAAAGATTGGCCCCATTCTCGTATGCACTCAGACCAATCATGCTCTGGACGCCATTCTGGAGCGTTCCATTGATGATGGTGTGAAGAACATTGTGCGCATCGGAGGCCAGTCCAAATCTGAGAGGGTAAAGGATGTCAACCTCCGAGTGTTGGCCGCGCAACTTGATCCTACAAAGACAGAAAAGAGCGCACGCTGGGAGCTGACTAGGAAAGTGAAAGAAGAGACTGCAGAGATTGACGCATTACTGGGAGCGTTTACTTCGATTCGCACGCAGTCAGCTGTTGAAGGTCACCTCTATCAGCACCACCCTACATATCACGCACAGCTTTTCAGCAGCGTCGACGACGAGGGCTACACAATAGTTCAAAGAAGCAAAGAGACCATACTGGATGGTTGGCTAAGGACCAGCTTTCCTGGCTCGTGGCGCCCACGCGGCCTCGCCGATCTTTGCGATGTGAACCTACATCATATGTCCATGGTCGAGCGATGGGTTGTTTTCAATTCATGGACTGCCGAGATGAAGTACGAGCTTGATGAGAAGCTTGATCATGCTCTGACGTCTTACGACGAAACAAAGAAGCGGCTTAACGACATCACTACTGAGCTGAACTTGCGAGTCTTACAACAGGCAAACATCATTGGTGTCACGACCAGTGGTTTAGCCCGCAACCTGGAACTTCTTTGTGGTGTCAATGCGAAGGTCCTGATCTGTGAGGAGGCGGGCGAAGTCCTCGAAGCACACATGTTGACAGCCCTTTTACCGTCTGTAGAGCATTGCATGCTCATAGGAGACCATCAACAACTTCGCCCTCAAGTGCAAAATTTTAACCTATCATCAGAGAGTCGGAGCGGCGGTCAGTATGGGCTTGATATATCATTATTCGAGCGCCTTGTCAAACCTCAGGACATCTTTGCGAAGCCTCTGCCTCTATCCACATTAGAGGTTCAGAGGCGTATGCATCCCTCAATCTCGCAGCTCGTTCGCGAAACGCAATATCGTCGTCTGAAGGATGATCCATCGGTCTCCTCCTATCCAGAGGTAGTCGGCATGCGTCACCGGCTCTTCTGGATGCATCACGAAAAGCTGGAGGACGACAAGTCAGACGGGGATTTGACTTCCCGAACTAATTCGTTTTAAGTGGATATGGTCATGGCCTTGGTAAAACATCTCACTCAACAAGGTGTTTATATACCAACTGATATTGCCGTTCTTACGCCTTACCTTGGTCAGTTGCGGAAGCTACGGAAAAGGCTCAGCGGCACACTTAGCGTTCTACTCAATGATAGAGATGTCGACGAACTAGCCAAAGATGCGACTGGCGACGATGATGATTCTATCTCGCATTTGGAGACGGATCCGGATCGAACGACGGTAATCAAAGGAACACTCAGCCAAGCGATTCGCCTTGCCACAGTCGACAATTTCCAAGGCGAAGAAGCCAAGGTTGTTATCGTGTCACTTGTCCGCAGCAACCTCAAGAATAATCCTGGCTTTCTCAAGACACCAAACAGGATTAATGTTCTGCTCTCTCGGGCACAGCATGGCATGTACATCTTCGGTAACATGAACACGACCAAGAGTGTTCCTATGTGGCACGATGTGATGGAAATATTACGCCGGGACGATAGTATAGGGGACGCCCTGGAACTATGCTGTCCGCGGCACCAAGATGCACCAATGTTCGTAAAGACCCCGTCCGATTTTGTGCGGTTGTCGCCGGAAGCGGGGTGTGATGCTCTTTGCGACAAACAACTCCAGTGCGGTCACGCCTGTATTGCGAAATGTCATTCAGACATGCTCCACCGAGCAGTGTATTGCATGAAGCCCTGCATGAAGCTCAAAGAAGGATGCGAACATGTTTGCGCAAAGCCATGCGGGGCTCAGTGCGATCCGCGCTGCATGTTCCTCATTGAGGACATCGAAATCCAGCTCAAATGTGGCCACATGAGGACAAGTTTGGCGTGCTTCGAACACCAGGAACCATCCGTTGTGGTCTGCAGGGAGCCCATGAAGCGAGTCGTTCCCGATTGTAACCATGAGATCATGGTACCTTGCCACGTCGATGTTGAAGAAGATACATTCAAGTGTATCGCTACTTGTGGCGACATTTTAGATTGTGGGCATTTTTGCAGCAGAATCTGCCATCAGTGCAACGATGTCGAAAAGAAGAACGACAAGAGAGGCCACGGCCCATGCTTGCAAATATGCGATCGGGCATACAGCACGTGCTGTCATCGTTGCAGATCCACCTGCCACGAAGGCGAGCACTGCCAGCCATGTCTTATGAAGTGTAGCACTCGATGTACTCATTCTCGATGCGGCAAGCTCTGCTCCGAGTCTTGCATACCGTGCATGGAGGAGCAATGCAGTTCTGGAATGGACTGCCCACACAACCGGCCTTGCATAATGCCTTGCGCAGCTCCTTGTACCTGGATCCCATGCTCTGAGCGATGCGATCAGATCCTTTCTTGCGGCTGCAGGTGTCCTTCAGTTTGTGGTGAGAAGTGCCCAGATGCAAAGTACTGCCAGCGTCATGCTAGCGACGAAGTCAAGGCCATACAAGCTGACCTTCTGATGTTCACCCCATATAAGGATATCGATCTTGATGCAGACCCATGTATCTTTACCTCATGCGGCCATATCTTCACGATCGACTCACTGGACGGGACCATGGGAATGCAAGACCATTACCAAGTTGACCCCCTCACTGGCAGGTATACTGGGTTGAAGTCGTCTGCCGAGCCGTTCTCCAGCAAAGACAGTAAGCCATGTCCAGAATGCCGTGGTTCTCTACGCGACCTTGCCCGATACGGCCGCATTGTTAGAAGAGCTATGCTTGACGAAAGTGCCAAAAAGCTCACCACTTGGTCGAACCGGAGGCATCAAGACTTAGCTACTCGGTTGGCAAACCTTGAAGGCGAATTGATGGGATCAGCCAACTTTCCGCGCAAGGCAAGTCAGACCATCGTACTGGTAGGGTCGATTGACTCACAGATAATGTCTATCAAGAATTTGAAGACGACGAAACGCTATGGCAGATTGTACACACTCATCGCCGAGATCACCCAATTTGCGCAAAATGTTAGCAAAGACGAGCAACCATACCAAGTAGTGCATAATTTGGTTGAGGTAGCACGACGTCGGGCTATGCCATCGTCAATCACCAAGTTTGAGTTCCGCAGCAATGAGCTCCAGCTGCGAGATCACCTACAGGCATTCAACTTGCTTATTCGCAGTTACCTCATATTGTTGGGCGACGTTATCAGTGTCCATGAAAAGACTCCTGCTGGTACTCGGGGAAGTTTGCATGTCGACTTCCTGGAAAATCGCGTCCTGTGTGACGAAGTGATTGCTGAAGCTATGGAAAGCAAAAGTACATGTCAGGCAGTCGAGGCTCAGATTCATTGGGCCAAGTTCGCTGCGATGGAGTGCGGCATCATGGAAGCCATAGAAAAGGTAGATGACTCGGAGCTGCTGCGAAGGTTACACATCCTGAGAGAAGGTGCCAAGACGCGTTTGGACCTTGTGGAAAGCATCTGCACCCAACGTGCGGAGAACAGTAGGACCAGGCGACGCGACACGCGCTTTGAACGCACCGACGAGCGAGTCAACATGCCTCAAAACCCCATGGACATCTTCATTGACGAAGCTGCTGAGGTGCGAAGGATGTTGTGTGAATCCCTAGCGAGTAGTGAGATGGGCATGGTGGTGAGAGCAATGGCAAAGGAATTCCGTGGTACGGGACACTGGTATCGTTGTGCCAACGGACACCCGTTCACTGTAGGCGAGTGCGGTATGCCAATGGAGCTTGCAAGGTGTCCTGAGTGCGGCAGTGGTGTAGGTGGTCAAAGTCACCGACCCACAGAGGGTGTAACACGCGCAGCTGATATTGAAGAGAGGTTGATAGGTATGCAGTTGTAAGGTACTGTTGGTTTTTGGGAGGTGGGCCCGTGCAGCTGTCGCAATTTCCTAAAAGGGTTTGGTTTTGGAATAGGGGGTGTTCCGTGTCGCCATACCTGAGTACCATGCGCAGGCTGGCGATCCTGTAAAGGCAGCCAAAGTCTTCTACGATTTGGCTATTATGGCAGATCCTCCTGTTCGCTGCGCTAATGGCTCAGACGCCTTCAAGGTTATGACCACGAAGGTGCAGGCAACGAAGGAGAACGTAGAGAAGTTCGAGGACTTGACAAATAGCACCGATGTTGATGGCTACCAGGCGCCTTGCTGAGCCGATTCCATTGCGAGAAAGTGATCAAGCCGGGAACACAAACGTGTTGCGCCTCCAACGAGGACAGTGCATTAAACGCTTCAACAAACAAGATGCTTTATCCGAACACTAGTCGACAGCAAATAAGAAGATAACGCCATTTGCCCACTGATGCGTACTGACCTTACTGTACCAAGCACTAACTTCTCCTTGCTTGCTGCGGAGCAATGGTATGGCGACTATGCTTCAGGGAAAGGACTTTTGAGGTAGGTCAGGACACCTGGTGACATTTTGGGATTAGCTCCTTGCGTAGTGCATCAACGATTTCGCTTCACCTCATGGCTCTTGGACAAATGACGACTCAGTACTTCATACCTAGTGGTCTTTACGGAGCAGTGCTCGCAAGCAATGCCGCTATAACCGCACGAAATATAACGGAGCTTCTGAGGAGGTGTCTGCCCGCCGATCAGGCGCCAGCTGCTTGCTATTTCTCAGGTACAGCGGATGCAATAGACGAAGCAACATGCTTCTGCGAGTCAAGAGACACGACATATAGCCAGTACGACTATGAGGTAAGGCGATGGACAAAACGTAGATGATAATCGAAAGAAGCGGTAATTTCTCGGTCCAAGGGTGAAGTGGACAGACACGTGCGCTGTCCGCGACGCCTGTCAGTCTGGGCACAAATGAGCAGTGCGCGGCTGCAACCGTGCAAGACTCAATGATACAATAGACGGTTCCGGGCCAATGCAAGTTGCAAGCTCACGTCACAACTATAGGAAGCTACAGGTAGCTTAGAGTGCTTCTTTGGCCTTCGGCCAAACTATTGGTAGCTGTGCAGCAACCTTAGGCGTGCTGTTTGCCGGAATTTTCACATAGCTTGCACCAACACCAGCTATGTATCCCCACTATCACTACTGCGTACGTGTATTATCATCTCGACGCCTTCGCGTGGTGACAGTCTGGTGTAGTTTTACGCAGGCTCACGTCTGTTATACAAAGCGTATGCGTGCGTGCACGGCCTCACAAACGTTTCTGCATTTGAACCGGACAGAATGGCGCATTGAGTCGTGATCAGAAATCATGTTTAAGATGAGGTGATACCCGCGGAGAAACAAATATGTGAAAGGGATTTCTTGCCTGAGGAGCACCTATTGTATCGACAAGACAGCTTGGGAGTCTTCTAACAGAAGGCCGGTAATCAAAATCGTGAGACATGTTCTCAGAAGTAAGAACCACATCTTGAACGCAAGCGTCCATGTTCTGGTTTGCCGATGTATTCCTACCTTAAGATCCAACGGCACCCGCCAGTCATGAAGCCACAGGTGCAGTAACAAAATTTTGCAATCTCCCACGAGTCATCCGATAGGTGTTTATGCATGCTCACAACAAAGACACAATGTACGTACACAATCATGATGATACGAAAGTCCTGTTCTCAAGATGGCACCTTAACAGATCGCATATACTTCTCGAAGTCCTTACAAGGACGGAGCTTGAACTTTGTCGAATTACATCGCTACTCAACGAAGGTGGTTTGCACGGGGAACGGCTCGAGGAGATGACCGCTCACGACGCTGGCATCGAACGGCTAAGAGAGCGCATCGCAAACATGTTGTACCAACACACTCTCGCGACAAGATATCATCCCACGAGATCCTGAATGATAGCGAGACGAAATTCAATTATAAAAGAGCAGTTGTAGTGTTCCAAGATTATGTCTCGGGTGTTGTACGCAGGGTGCTTGATTGACACATGACGGACGCTATCCCAGGGCGGTAGTTGGGATCAGCCCTATCTACAATGGGCGACGGGATTCAGGGCTATTGCCTAGAATCCTTTGAGAAACCCTATCCCAGGGCGGTACTTGGAGTCAGCCCTACTCAAGTATGGCGACAGGAAACACACACTACTCCAAAACTAAACCCTTTTAGGAAATTGCGGTCACGCTCGAGCCAATCCCCTTCGAAAACCACCCCAACCCCCTCAGAAGCAACTTCACGATTGCATCTCGACGAGTTGCAGTGTCTCCTGCCATCTCCCCCTCGGATCCGTGTCTGTGTCTTTTTTTTTCGGGGTTTATTTGATGTTCTGTTTCTCAAGCAGGACCATCAACAAAACAATGCCTGACGTAAACCATCGTCCCGAAAACGTCAGAGAACCTCTCGCAAGACATGAGCTCTTCATGAACGAGCCAGAGCCGGTGATCATCTGTCGCGCATGTGGATTTGCGCTTGGTGACCCCCCAACTGCTGTCGTAAATCACCTCGCTGAGAAGCATATCGCGCCCAAATCGACTACAAAAGAGCTGACACGTCTCTTGCGCCCCTACACTTTCTTAGGACTGGAAGCCCTGCGCCTCCGCCCAGATGGATGTACTCTACACCCACATCTTTGAGTGCAGCCTAGCATTGCTTGCAAGCACTGCTCCTTGAAGACCACTAGCCATGAAGTTCTGAGTCGTCATTTGTCCAAGAACCATGGAGTGAAGCGAAAATCGTCAACGTGGCTTTACGACCACGTGGTCAGCGGTCTGTCACTGCATGGCACAGTGCTGCTGGATACTGGATCGTGAAGCCAGATCGCCTGATCGCTCAGACTCTCCACGACAGCTTGCTCCAGGATTCCATGCCACAGCTTCATCGCCTCGAAGCATTGCATCGTGAAGAGCGAGATCATCTCGTCAGCGATTACAGAGGGTCGGTCACAGACACCGGCACCACCGACATGGCCCTCAATACGAACTGGATGCGGCGTACAGCACTCAGATCGGTTTTAAATGCACTCTAGATCTATGTATCCAAACTCCACTTGCTTAATTTGACGCCTCCCAGGGTACGACTGCCTACTTTGCATTGCTTAAACTTGATCAAGGACCGATTCCTTTCCATTGATCCTTAGGCTTAGCCCGATGCGCATGCTTGAACAAACTGTACGTACTATGTAGTTAGAGGTTCATCTCAGTGCAGTCAAGCAGCTATCTCAGGCTACCTGAAACTCCTATAACTCGGCACTTTTGCTAAGTGCTGCACTATAGAGTCTTTGAAACTTCCTTTACCCCACTCCATTATCCGAGCTAGAGTATGCACCAGTCCTTGGGCTTCGTGTTCGCGTGTAGTGCGCCACAGCCGGACATATTCCATGTGGAACGCACCCTCGTGTTCGAAATGCACCCACAGTTCGTGTACAGGTCCTTCTGTCACAATAGAGAAACAGAGAGCTAGGTTCGACTGAAACCCCGCCGTTGTCGTGGACGATGATATGAGCCTCGAGTCGAGCGTCGGGGACTCGCACATGGGATCCATACTTGCGTTACATGCAGCCTGGTAGCTGAGATCTTTCAGAATCCTTAGCATAGAGGCACCGCCAACAGCAGCTTGATTTTGAGCGCTAACGAGGTTTCCATTTAGACCCAGACCCTTCGCTTCCACGATCAAGAATGGAAATCGTATTCCCATGTCAGCCGCGTGAGGATCACTCAGTATCAACCCAGACGCCTGTTGATCGACCAGTCGTCGCTGATGCTGTTGTTCGAACGCGTTGTGTGCAAGCCCGATGGTAATATCAGGTTTTGGCGTCGATATGTGATATGGGCTTGCAGCCTCAATGCTGGAAGTAGACGCTGCTGATGGTGTGTATGGTGGCAGGGAAGGTACAGGTCCACGGAACGAGGCGGCAGCGTCCGCAGCGGCGCTCAGATCGAAATCGAGGAGAGTGCATTGCGTGGCCGCGGAGCGAGGGGTGGTCGTCCCGTCATGGTCTTCGTATTGCAACTCACCAAGCGACGAGCTCGCGGGCTTGAGATCCGGATTCCAGACTGGCATACGTGGTAAGCACAACAAAGCCCATCTGCAGAGGCAGCGAGCTTACCTTTCTCTGACATGTGAGACTTCAGTGCGCCTGACGATTCGACTACCAGAGTCCTCACTAAGCCGTTCAAGCTCGCCTTCCAGTCGCCCTCGAGCAGGCACTCGCGCGCGTTACTTCGCGACTCAGAAGCAAGAGTCGATGCTAGCGCAGCGAGATGTGTGGCAATCGGGGTTTCGCTCAGAGGTGCGGTGACTTGACTCTCCCACGACTCAACTCCCAGTATTCGTCGTATCTCCACATCGACTACGGGCGGCAGCTCACCCAGATTGTCAACGAAGACGCCGGCATGGTACATGTTTCGTGTACGGTATGTTTGCGGGGACGGCTTTTTGCTGGGACTTGGCGTCCTAGATCCATAGGAGCGCGCATAGCGTCTGCCGCTGCGACGCCCACGCTCGTTTATGGCGTAGCTTCGAGGTGTAGGAGGTGCCGCCATGACCTCTGGACTGGAGGTCGCCGCACAGTCTTCTACCCAGCTCTGAATCGACCTTGCGACGTCCTTGAGGTTGTGTTGTTGCGTGGAGAGAAGCGGCGTATCGACCAACGCAAGCGTCTGAGGTGCTGGATCGAACGGGGGGGGCGAGGATGTGCGGGGCGGGACGGCAGGAGCGCACTGCGTTTTTCGACGCTTCGCACAGCAAGCGCTACAAGGAGGAGGCTGCCGCAAGTCGTTATCGGCAAATCCTCGTTTCATCTTATTGCGTATGTGCGAGTGTGCAATGTTGTGGTCGAAACCACTTCCATCGTATGATGTATGTTTCTGGTGTTGACGAGGGTGCTGGCCAAAACAAACGGGAAAACTTCGGCGAATTGTTGCACGGCTAACGGGGGTGGCGTCGAGTGCACCAAGGGTCTCACTGGTGTCACCTCTTTACAGCGACACGCAACCGTCTTAGGGCGCACCCCTGAGCATCTTTACTTTGCACTTTCTCCCACTCAGCTTCTACAGGCTACAGCTACGGAGGGAACGATCGTCTCACAGCCCCTATGCCGACGTGCCTTACACTTCACAGCTACCTGAAGGCTCAGGCAGATAGGAAACAGGATAAACCTGAGGCACACTACCTGCTCGGTTTCGAACGAGACAAGGTGAACTTATCACCGGTGAAGACGTACATACGTCGCCTGTGGCTGGTGTTCTAAAGCAACGGGAAGCCGTCTCTGCTGAGATATTATTTTGATGTTGAGGCAGAAAGATTTGCGAAAGAGGTTGAAGCATGGATTTCTGATCTTGTTAAAGATGAAGATTGTCTGGCAGTTGAAGTTGCGAAAGATCCTATAGTTTTGGATGAGAAGACTAAAGAAACTCGCAGCGCTTTCCTAGAAGATATTGCGCATACGATGCTTGTTACTAGAGGATGGGGAGACCAGCTCTGGGGTCACTGAAGATTCTGCACGAGCCCACTGGCGAATGAGAAGCGGGAGCTGGGCGATGACAAGCCCCCAGAATGGCCGGAGAACCAAAACTTGTGAGTTATCTCGTAGACCCGATGCAAGCAAGGCTCAATCATTTATAGGATTGTGATGACGGCCCACCATTGGCTGGCCGCGCGACTGCAAGAAAAACTGCAAAACCCAAGACAGGCGAAGTTCGTTCCTCGTGTTGAGTGCCCACAAAATGCGGCCCAGAGACGAGAGGCGATTGTCGCAGTGTTCCGAGTCAAAATACTATATGACTTAGAAGAGGAGGTCATAGAGTTGCTCACGCAAGGATCAGCAGACGCGACAGAGATAGTCACCCAATCACAAAACGCCAAAAACAATACTCTACGCGGAAAGTCAACGAAAAAGCGGAGTCCGCACAGGTTCTAGATCGCAAGCTGATCAGCTAGGGTATTCCTACAAGGATGACACCGAAGCGCCCTTGTTAGCTCACTCCAGACCTCAAGTCGCACCGTCACCATCTTCAGCTCAACGCTCGGACACTCACAAACCCGAAACTGCCGTATATTGGGCAGGTCTAGTTGCTCCTTCATCTTTGAAGAGGAAGCGCGGGGTCAAGTACGTGAAGTCTAGTAGAACGGCCTTGAAGAAGAGGAAGAAGCCAGCAGGACTACTGCCCACACTCGCATCTAGCACAGTCGTCTCACAGGCACCATGTAGGTGCCTGCATGTGCCTCCCAAGGGACTTAACTCGGCTCCTGTGCAGCATCTGAAAGAGTTGCATACCGGACATGTCGCCGGCACCGGTTCGATCGGACGTGCAAGTTCGACTGGGAACGTAGTCTCACAGGATCATTTTCTTCCAGATTCCAATTCGCGCATATCTGAGGTGAATCAGCGCCTCGCTGGAGTCTTTGCATCGCCGCAAAAGCATTCCGTGCAATCAATCGATACAGCGATTGATGTTCCGCACTGGGAAAACAAAGGAGGTTGGGAACCACGTTGCTTTCAATGCCGCGGGGCAGCCCCTTCTTCTTCGAGATGTGCACATCACGGAGGCGACGACCCATTCAAGGATAAAAGCAACGCTATTACGATTAAAATTTCGACATCAGGAAACCAATTTGAACTACTGAAGCGCAACATATCAAACCCATTCGTCTTCCCTCAGGGATATAGTACAGCACCGGTTTAGGTGCTGGAGACTCCGCGGCTAAACGCGGCTATACGCAGTAGGCATTATGGACACAGATCTGCATTATAAGTGATGCAACGGAAGAATCGCGCGTCTGGCAGAAATCATCATCGTGTTGCCGGAGCGATAAAGCAAGGAGTGGATGATTTGGATGTCGACTTCGCGCAGCTTGGGGATCCTAGTGCAGACGACCTATAGGGGATTATTTCAACATGATGTTGACACACATATGAAAGATTTGCAGCGAAGAACAAATGACTGCCTAGAACATACCATCGACACCACTTTTTTCCACAGGCAGCCTGCAGCGCCTTGACTTTGCTTGAGAAAACATCGCAATGCCTGGACCACACGCCCCTGCGGTTTACACAAACACAGTGATGACCACATTCGTAGACAATGGAGAACTATGCAGACAACGCCCTTGTGAGAGTAGTGATATAGTGGGCATCATTTGGGCAAGCGCTGCGTGTAGCGATCAGTGTGAGCATCTCTCAAGTCGCGTAATCCAGCTTAAGAGCGTACGAACGCTGTCGCTCAGCGTCGTCAGAGCGGCGCTTACCGTTGGAAAGATACAGACGGTAAGAACCATTGTCAGCACAGCACAAGGGCTAGCACAATGTTCACAGCGTGGAGGTACTGACGGTCAGCATAATTCGATCACCATCATGGTCAAGCTAAAGGAGGGGGAAGTGTCACCTCTTCTGGCCGTCTATGTAGTGACCCATCACCTTTCCGCATAGTCCGCTTGCCATCACGTGCCACAGAAACATGCATGTTCCCACCAGCTCTTCGAATACGTGTCGTAACCACATCATGTCAATTGATTGAAGACTAATCAAGTAATGATTCTTTGAGGGCTGACATGTCAAATGTTGACGCAGCAGCAGCATCCCGAGCAGGCGCCTCATCAGCAACAGGCGCCGGTGATGATGTAACGTGAAGGGGAGAAGTATGCCCTGAACGTTTCTCCGTTCTGAAACGATTGAACTCTGGCATTATGACCTCATTGTACCAATTTACTAAGTCCGATAGCTCGTACCAACACCAATGGCCTACGACCTCGTCTGGGGTCACTTCCCACAGACAGACGTAATGATGGATGTAGTATCGGTTTCCTTGACAGTATGGGTCTGGAATAGAATAATGCTCCATTTCGGCAGCGACATCGAGAGTCGGTAGACAATTACTGATGCGAGTGCTAGGGTCGATAACGGTGAGAATTTGCCTCCCTCTGTTGCCCTTTATGTCTCTTTTGCGGGCTAGCTCTTGAAGCGCGTCGGCTGATGATGTGAAGGAGATATAAGGCGTAGGGATGGTCCATTCGCCATGATCAAGATGGATAGCGAGAGACTCCTTGCGCGATTTTGCTGTGTTGAGTGCTTTGTTAGGTGCTCTTGACAGCATCCTTGAATTCTCGTCTGGTTCGCTTCCAGAACAGCTGTCCCATACCCTCATGAGTGGAAGGTCAAGCGTCTGGGACTCTGTGGTTGACCACGGATGCCAGTCTTCCTCGACCAGGAGCTTAAGGAAAGGGTTTGGTGTTATTGGCCTCAAGAGCTGCGACACCTTCTGGCGCGTAAGCAAACGAGCCTCTCTTTTCTCGGCCTGCGTGTGAGAGAACATGGCGGCTTGTTAATGAGATAGCGAGTACCGCCGTCCCTTAAGATGACCTGATATGGACTTATTGTTTGCGCTGAATGGCTCCCCAGAGGTGATGGCGTGGAAGGATGAGAATCAGTATGATAATTACTTCAAATGAATTCTAAATATCGCGCAGTTTCGCGTGCTGTAATAGGTAACCATATCCCGCACAACAATCTATTGTCGGTCATAGTCAGTCTTGGCTGACTGGCAACCGAGCTCTACAACAACAATCAGTGCGACCTGGCAATCCGAACGGTAACGCCGGCCGATCTTACTATGCATGCACACCCTGTCGAGGTGCAGGGCATGGTAATGGGTGGAGGGACGTGGGACGATGACACTGGCATACACAACGGTAATCCAATATGTGACTGCGGAATAGTGAGCCATCAGGCAGCTACCAACAATCCTGGGCTAGACTTCTGGGTGTGTGCAACAGGGTTCTGCGACTGCAAGACATGTAACGGATCAACCCGGATGGAAACAGACGCTCGGGTAGCTACTAAGGTACTAAACCGGAGTAATTACAGCGTCATGAGATGCATCGGTCCCTCTATTGCCCACTGGAATTCTTCTTGGTTCCGAACCAGGACAAAACAATTATGACTGCGTTTTAGCAAGCTGGCTTTGCGCATCACATTATCAGGCGTTGCCCTTCTTCACAGCGCGGGTGGGACACCATGCACCTGCGCCAAGACGTTAGTGCTGACTCAACGTGTCAGTCAAAACCATCTGTGATCACTGGATTGTCGAACGCCGATATGTCATTTTTTACCTTAGGCCTTCGATCTGCAAGCTTCAGCGAGATCTTGTTGGGCACTGTGGTTGTATGTCCAGAAATGCAAGGGGTAGATTTCCAAGTCGTCTCTTTCATAGCCACCGCTTCCAGAGTGGCCGCTTCCATGGTCGACGCATCTGATGTGCCTGTGCAATAGTACCTGGGACTCAGTGGGTGGGTGGGTAAGGAGAGAACGAACAAGGAGGATGAGGTCGGAGAAGTACGATTGTGCTCCAGCTACGCCCGCTTAGACTAGCTCTAAAGAGACTGAATCCTACACTTTGCAGCCAGTCGTCCTGAAGTCCCCTTAATGATTGAAATTGCAAAGTGTGCTTGAGAATAGAACTCCTCCATTCTCATCATGGAAATCGTGAACACAAAAGAGACGAGTGGCTGAGTGTATAGTGCCGGCGTTACAAGCGATGACGAACTGCCCGCAACGCGAACCATTGGAATGACATCTCGCCAAGCTTCCACTGTACGGCATGTCAATGAAATGGAAGACGTCGATGGAGGAGCCTACATGGCAGCGAACCGACAGGCTGAAGTGTAAGCAGTCACCTTTTCTGCCCTATTTCGTGCTACGGTAATCGCGAATTGACTCCGCGATTACCCTTATACTTACCCCTTTGAGCCATCTTAACTTCGTAACCTCCACTACCACTCGAGCCAATCCCTTGGAATGAATCGCGACAGATCCAGGTCCTTCGTCTCCTCTCAGCTGCTGGAAGAGTGCCTGAGATTCCAGGGCTAGACGAGGCTGTGCACGGTATACATCATGATCAGAGATCCGGTCTGACAGCAATGCAGTGGGTAGCGACACGCGAATGCTGTTGCTCAGTGTCATCAAAGCAGTGCTTACCATTACAAAGATGCTGGAGATACGTCCCTACGTCAGCACAGCACACGGGCAATCATGACGCTTTCTGCGTGGAGGTACTAATTAAGGTCAGCATGATCAGATTATCATTCTCTTCAAGTCATAGTGTCACCCCTCATGGCCATTTGTGTAATAATCGTCGCCTTTGCGCATGATCCATTTGTTATCAAGTGTCATAGGAATATCGTAAGTTGGTCCATGAGCCAGGGACCTGCTGTTGACAGACACCTATGCGTTATCATCACATTCTTGGGCAATAAGCCTAGCACGATCATTCAGTCGCTGCGGAATCACAAACGTTGTAATCGAAAACAGTATAGCCTCTGCGCCAAGTCCCACTCCTGACTCGCGCTGCTCTATAGGTACTTAGCCAGGATCCTGGTGAAACAATATATGATAACAGAGTCTGATTATCATGAGGTCTTGTACTGATACTAATCAGTGTGTGACACGTACTTGTCCGCACTGCATGCGTCGAGCATAAGCGACAGCCTCGGAAAGCTTCGACGAGACGGAATAATGATCTACGGAGAACCCCTCTTCGCTTGGATGGAATCAACCGTAGTCGGACTTCATCCTAGTATCAGAGCAAGCCCTTGAGCGCTATCATGTCCTGCGCAAGCAATGCGGCTACGCTGTTGCGCCCTCTTGCCTGGCAGGTCACATAAGCACCAAACATCCCGTCGACGCGTGTCGCGACGCCGGCTTGCCTTTCTCCTGGTCCAAGAAGCCAGTTGCTCGACTCGCAAAGCGCCTTCGGGAAGAGTTCGACATCCTTGACTCTGCAAAGGATAAGATCCCCGTGCCACTGCCAACTGAAGCACCTGTCCTGTTCCTGAAACTATATCAAGGCTATACCGGTTAGTGCACTTGGTTTGACTATGTGCTGCTAGAGGGAAGACGAGCTCAGGGGTCTGTAGCGGAGCACTTTAATCAGCACCGACTTGTTTCACGCAAACCAGGGCGGCAGCCTAGAGTAGCAGACGTACCAGAAGACGACAAAGGACCATTGTTCGTAGAATCGCACTGCCAGCGATTCTTCGTCTAGGGCCGTCAGAGCTCGTTCTTTGTTGTTCACGTTGCCTCAGATGTTCAGAAATCGAGGACTCAACCATTAGCGAAACGGGCCGATCTGGCCCGAGCCATTCTGGATAAGCAAACGGAGGTCTCTCCTTGGTTGGAGATGACGAGATGGCCCCGCTACTTTGATGGTCTGGACATGACTCAGGTTGCCCTTTTGGCATACGACCCTAACCCGATCACCGAACCAGCCTTGGTCGTTGTTGGCGATAGCTTCGACCGGACCATCGAGCAGGCGCATCGGTGCATCTGCGTAGACAGGATCAGCATATTCGAATAAGCCAAGATCGACAGCTTTATGGGTTACTTGAACTAAAGGAGTGATTCCTTGAGGAGAGGGCTCACCCCAGCGTTGTAGTACATCGTCTTAAACCGTTCTGTGTGGTGAGACGACGCGTTGTCTATCACAAGCACCAAATTTGATTCTAGCCACCTACCGCAATGCGGGAGCAGCTTCTCTATGTAGTCTGCGAACACGTCGCCATCCGTTGACCCCCAGAACACTCGTGAGAGCAGGACGCCATCTTGAGTGTACGCCGGCAGGATCTGATGTTACTGATTGCGGTGGAACTTGGCCACCTGCACTGGGGGCTACGCCGTTGGGCGACCAGCCTGTCTGCCTCAAGCCGATGCGCTCGTTGTAGCTAGACTCGTTAATACTGTCAGGCCTGGCTGACGATATATTACTGTTCTGGCAAAGGCTTGCTATTGAAGCTTGTAATGATACATTTTAGTTTGCTTACCTCAGTGGGTCAGACCTGAGGTTTGACAGATAAATCAGGCGAAAGCGCGCATTCGAGGGACAGACCCTTGGCTGGATCGGTCTTCTCGATGGTCCACCGGGGTTTGGTGGAAGCAAATTGTCTACGCATGACAGTACAGGCGGACTAGAAGACGTTTAACCTCCTGCTCAAATTTCCGCAGGTACATGTTATGAAAGCCAGAAGGTAGTGTCGCTGCTAAAGTCGGAGTTCTCGAGCATGTCCATCAAGTCTCTTGGGGGGTTTATGCTAAGCCTGAACAGGGAATAAAGGAAGCACGAGCCGGGCTGGGCCTAAGGTGAGAATGAAAGCAGAGACTGCACCATGGAACAACGCAAGTCGGGCTCCATACGTGAGTTCCGCGTGGAGGTGAGAAGACAGAATTGTCCACAACCACCCCCACCAGCATTCCCCACGCGAACTGTTGACCAAGCTTCGTACGCCATCATCGTGCTGGCACGACCGGCGAGCGTCGACACTCCGTCAGCACTTCCCTTCCTGTGCACGGTCAGCATAAGCATTGACACGAGTGTTTGCTATCAGTAACCCCATCTCGCTAAGCTTCAGCACCTTTGCATACTTGAGTCACGTGTGGCTTGGTCACATTCTTCAAGATCACATAATATGGTTGATCGTAACCCCTGAGACCGATGCCGATGGCCAGCACTCTCTTTGCAGCAAGCTTGGCGCTGTTCTTGACCTTTGATGCTGACCGTCGCCAGCTGCACTGCTGACATGGATGTCAACAGTCAGCATATTCCATGGGAGATCAATCAGGCTGCTGAACCCTAAGCTTATCTCTTGTCCCGGCCGTCGTTGAGTCCGTCGAGGTGCCACTTCATCTCCGACAGGAACGCACGAAGGAAGCGGCACAGCTAGCGTTAAAGACGCTGAGCAGACGACAAACCGGATCTGAAGAGTCGTGCGGTGTCTGGTAAGTGCGCGGAAATTGAAACGATTGACTCGCGGCTCGGCCTTGAACAACAGACTCCTTAGTGCAATCGCGACACGACAAGACACTGGAACGCCTTTACATGTATGATTTCAAGTTCCAGCTGGGGTAACATGCCTCTATCAAAGACGGTTGTAAATGTGCCACTTCAACAAAGCCTCAGTAAGTACTGTTATCGATGTGTATGCTGAGATATCACTTATTCAGGGTAGGACACAGAGCTAGAGAAAGAAAAGCAAATGGTGCAGCACAAAGTCTCGTTGCCAGTACCACACAATCTGAGATGGGCAGATCTGAATATGTCGTGAGCCTCCGGTCTCTGCTCTTGCTCGGTACAACAACTTAGCGGTTATTGCAGCTGTCAATTGAGCCATCGTTGATCCTTACTGTCTCAGACTATTCCGACAGTGACCGTATGCCCGGCCTGTCAGGATGTACCCCATCTCAACAGTGCTATCTCTTGTCGCTACTTCTAGGAAACTTGGAGAAGGTCGACGAGTCCAATCTTTTGCGCAGTCTGGAACAGGTATGGGAGAGCGGCGGACATAAACTCAAATCTGCCTTAGAAGCGCGGTTCGACGGGTGCTGCGAAGCCCTTCGCATATGGATCGATTCGCGGCGGAAGACAAATGAGCTGCGCTCGCTTGTCCAACGCCGGTCGAGCGCGCAGACACTGGACTCGGTAGACCGAGCGCTAGCCTTGAATGAAATCCGCATTTTGCGTCTGCAGTGGGAGGCACTCTGGGCGACTGTCGACAATCAAGGCGGGTCTCCAGAAGATCTGCTTTGCCGCGCTCTTGCGATCATGATCGGCCAAAGTGTAATAGAGGCGGTGTTGGAAGATGCTCTCAGACGCTGCACATGCGCATGCTGTCGATGCATTAGCTTCGGTCCATTCAGCTATATTCTACCTAGCTGGCAGGACTTCATCGCAGATAGGGAGAGTAAGACATACCAGCTTATTATATGAAAAGTCTGTGTAATTCTGGTGAACGAAGGGACCGTACGATTTAGAGGCAACACTAGAGGCAATAGGCCGGGCCCATGGGGGAGGTGGAATGAGGCTCTACTCGTGAACGTCGCGCGGAGAGAGCCAGGTGTTGCTAGTGCCTAAGCTTGGTGCCGAGCTGGGTCTCAGTCCTCCGAGACGCCCTGATCGAGCGTGTTTACGACAGTCTTCTTTACTGCGGCGCAAAAAAGTCCAGAGTACGACATTCCCCAGCTCTTCAATCCAACCAATGCTCTATTGCGTCACACCTCAGCTCAAGCTGTTGTCGTCTGCCTTGCGCTTTGTTGTGCCTGACGGCGTCGATGACCGTGTCGACCGCTCTTTAGATGTTTCGCGCGAAGTCCGCTTCTGTCTGATTTCATGCAGCACCTTGGACACAGATACTGCGTTTAGCACTGCTCGAAGCGTACGCTTCACGAGTCTGCCGTCGTCTCCATGGTGTGTTGTGATCAACACCAACGGGCTTGTTCGACATCCCAACCCAGAACACTGCATGCCGTGAGGCCGCACCCTCTGTGAACAGCAATCATCCACCGCAGCCACCCACCACATCGCTGAAACCTGTCCAGCCACATGGCAGTACAAGTTTATGCCACGCGCCGTCACCACTGCCGAGAAGTCAGGTTCGTACCTTCTCCATGCAGAATGAAGACCCACCCGGACTTTCTGTATGCTCTTGCAGATACACGGCTTCTCGGCATCCAAATAGCTTCCGCTCTTTGACATCTCGCACATTTTCAGGCGCAAGCTCCACGCTGCGCATGGACCGGAACCAGGCTTCTATCCACGACTTTACGGTCTGGCGCATGCTGTGGGACACCTGCGCTATCGAGACGACATCCGCGAAAGTCGCAACATGGTCAATCACCATGAGCCAGAGTTCCTCAGGAATCGACGGTTTTTGTGAGGTCTTCATCATCGCTTGCTTTTCGATGTGTTGTTTGCTCGCCGTCTGCCATTGTTCGCGCCGTAAGCGGCTATTGGTCGTGTATGTCGGCTCATGCCCAAATTCGAGCGCATCATCAAGTATGACATACATTGACCTCGACTAGCAAGGTTTCCACGTGATACACACACACACAATTTATTTACGCCCGGCGGCCGAGCCGAAAGGGCTACTAACGCTGTCTGATACTACACTGCTTATGCTACATCGCGGTCTCACTGGCCCCTGTGTCTTCTCTGGCTCGCTTCTCCATGCTGCTTGTTGTCCACGTCAAAGCCCTTGCTTGGTATCTAATTACGTCGCTCGTCCTCTGTCTATCGTCTCTCATCAGACGCTTGTGGGTTAGTATTGTTAGCGACAGACTGGCTCAGAGTCGGCTTCTCCAAGAGATTCCCCAAGTGTTCAGCGTCCTATCTACGGCGGCTGAAGCGATGTCTGCCCCATGCTGTGCACGACTGTTGATGAGTTTGTGTTAGTAGGTAAGGTTCATGCGGTCCTTGGACGTCAATTTGCGTCAAGTCTTCCTGTCGCCATCGCGAATCGAATCGTTGCTTGCACTGCGTCCATGTTTGGCGCCTATTTCGCGTCGTCTGTCGCTGCTTTGCCGCCCAAGTAGAGCGACATGTTTCCCCTGCCTGTCTGCGTGCATTGCAGCATCTCTGCTCGCTGTGCTGTCTACTGTCTGCATTGGAACAGAAAGTGCTCCACTGTCTCTGCTGCTTGTGCGCACTTGCACTGGTCTGTGTTGCAGGCTTTGATTTGGTGTAGATATGTGTTCAGCTGTGCCATGCCTGTTTGGAGCTGCGCAAGTACGCTGCTCTCTTTCTGTGATAGCTGGTCGTAGAGCTGTTGTGTGTGCTTTCCTGGCAGTGCTGTGTTGATCTGCTTAGAGTAGTTCCCTACTTTCTCTGGTACCTTGTTGGCGCGGCCTTGCTTGCGTGCAATGTTGTGCGTGGTTGATTGCATCCTGGGATGCTGTGTCTGCGGCGTAGCGTTTGGTCTTGTTGACGTCTTTGCTTCCTGCTTGGCGAGACGTGCGAGCTCGCACTCTTCGCTTGCTGGCAGCCACAGCGCTGTCACTGTGTTGCTGTCTTGTCTCAGCGTCCGCACAGTCTTGTAGAGCTGGCTGATGTACTTCTGACCTGACTGCTGCTGAGGTCTTCTCAGCGTAAGCACAGCTGCTTTGTTTCTTGTTGTGAGTGTAATGTTGCGAAACCTAAGCTTTGGCAGCCGACTCAGCGCCTCGGCTATCGCCGCCAGCTCTGCTGAGTATGCGTTCTGTTCCTCTTGCTTGCCTAGAGTTGTTGAGAACGACTGTGTTTCATTGTTCTGTATGCTAATTGCACCTCCCATTCTGACTATGCTGTTGCGTGCTGAACTGCTTACTGCAATGCGTACAGCCTAGTTCGCCTTGAGCCTCTGTGCTGCGTCCTCGGTCACCACCTCTACTCTCCTTTCCTATGGTGCCAAGATGCATGGCTGAATTGTCTCTATCTGCTCTATCTTGATGTTCTTGAGCGCTTCTGCCACCTGGTAGAGCGGTGAGTGGTACTGTCTCTGGAACTTGCGCATGCGCGACGTGTTACTTCGCAGCGGGTTAGTCTTGGGCAACGTGTGTATGTTGATCCACAGCTTGACTGCTTGCTTCTAGAATCGCTGCTGCGCGCTTGGAATGTGCGCCTCTGCCTCTGCTACCTACGTTGCTACTGTGACAAACGTGCCAACAATCGCTCGTGCTCCTATTCTCTGCTCCCTGCTGATGGGCCTTGCGACTTTGTCCTTGTAGGAGTGCATCCACACGTTGGATGCGTAGTCTACTGACGGCGCTACTGTCGCCGTGAACAGCTGCCGTGCCACTGTGGGCGAGAGCCCTCTCAGCCTCCTGAGCTCTAACGCTGCCTCCAGCACCTTTGTGGCTGCGCTCGCGATGTGCTTGTGGTACTTGAGGCTGGCGTCCATGAGCACGCTGAGTATCTTGACATGGTCCTTGGGCGCCACGCTCTGCCCTTTGATGACGAAGGGGTCTGCGGCGCTCTTGTACGCTTTGCGAGTGAAGTAGATGATGGCTGTCTTTTCTGCTTCAAACGTTGCCCCGCTTCTCTGCTCCCAGTCCAGTGCATCTCTGATGATGGCTTTGATACCCTCCCTGTTTGTTTGCGCTGTTGGTCTAGTAACCTACGCGGTGAAGTCGTCAACGAACGCGATTGCGCTGCCATACGTGTTGATGCGTTGTTGCACCAGGTCAGCATTGAAGAAGAGAAACAGAGCAGGAGATAGTGGGGATCCTTGCGGCAAACCTGCCTGTGGCAGCTCTCGCGTCTCAGACGCCTGTCTGTTGACTTGGATTGATGCGGTGCGCTGTGAGCAGAATGCTTCCACCCACCTTAACAACGTCTCTGGTATGCCTTGCGCTTTCATCCTCTGCAGCAGTCTTTCCTTGCATACTCTGTTGTACGCTCCCTTGACGTTGAAGGTGATTAAGCTGACTGTTTGCTGGCCCCGCCAGGCAGTATAGATCTGTTCTTGGAGCAGCACTAGCGCTTGCTCCGCTGACCGCTGCTTGCGCGCTCTGAAGTGGTTGGTGGGCAGCAGCCTATGTGTCTCTACCATGTGCGAGATCCTCTCTGCCACTACTGGCTCCAGCACCTTGCCTAGCGTGGCCAGCAGCGAGATCGGCCTCTATGCCTTTGCAATGGTGTAGTCTTCTTTGCCTGGCTTCTTGAGCGGAATGATCTTGGTATGCCTCCATTGGCTGGGCAGCGATCCCTCCTCTAGCGACTGCTGGAACAGCGCGAGGACATGGTCTTTGACTACAGGCCAGATCTGCTTCTATACTATGACTGGCAGTCCGTCATCTCTGGCTGCTTTCCACGACTTTGCGGCGTGCAGCTGCCGCTCCACCTCCTCAAGGGTGATGGCTGGCATAGCTATAGGCGCTTGCTGCGGCCTTTGTCCTTTGTTGTTGATGTGGCCGGGAAGCGGAGGGAAGAAGGCGCTGAGTAGCTTGTTGGCTTGCTCCCTATGATTGGTGGTAGTGGTTCCGTCCGTTCTGCGAAGCGCTGGGACTGTCCCAAACGCCTTGTTGCCTGTCTTCAGGTACTTGGCCGCGTTCTAGATGTTGTTGTTGTCCGCCAGGAAGTCATCCCAGTGCTTTCTTTTATGATGTTGAATGGCTTTGTGGTACTGCTTCGCTGCTCCCTTTGCAGACTCTTCTACGTCTGGCCTAGCAGCTCCTGCGCGTCTCGCCGCTTGCGCCTGGTTCCTCCAATGCGTGTAGACACGGTGTAGCTGTGTCAAGTCCTGCGTCCACCACCTCTTCGCGCATGGGGATGGCCTAGCCCTGGGCGTCAGTGCGTGTACCGCCTCTAGCACCGCCGCTATCAGGCTGTCTGTCCTCTGCTGCGTCGTACCCGTTGGCGGGATTGCACCTAGCGTCCTGGTGATCTTGTGCCTGATGGCTTTCCATGGTGCCTTCTTGAGCAGCAGTTGTTCCTGCTGTTGCGGCGATGGCATTGAACAGTCGAATATTGTCTTGATTGTCTGGTGGTCCGAGCCGTGTTTGGTTGCGTAGATGGCGCACCTTGTCACTGTATCTCCCAGCTCTTTTGACGCTAGCACCAAGTTGATCGTCGTCTGGTAGTCTCTGCCCTGCCACGTCTTGGTACTGCGCGGGGGCAGGCTGCTGAGCGCGTGCTCTGTCATCAGGTTGATGATTGGGTCTGCCTCGCCCTGTCTGGCCATCATCACATCCTCCCCTCCCTACAGCTGGTCGTGCTGGTTGAAGTCGCCAGCCAGCACCACGTCCACCACTGTGCCAGCCCTTCGTCTCACCTCTGTGATCGCCCCGTCTAGCTTGCTGTATGCGTCTCGCAGCGCCTGCGCATCTCCTCCTGGTATGTACACTGACACCAACAATACCCGCCGCTTGTGCAGCTGGATGATCGCTGCTGTTAGGTCTGGCGACTCGATCCGCACCTGCTCTGCCTCTACCTCTCTGCTCACCCACAGTATGCTCCGTATCGGCCACCTCCCTTCTCGCCACGTTAATGGCACCATCTTGGTCCACTTGTGGTGGAGCATAGGCGTTATCAGCAGCCGGCCTTGCATCCTCCGCGCGTGCGGCTCCTGGATGGCTATTGCTGTCACACCTTGCATCTCTTTGTTGTTTATTAAGCTGTTGTGTACTTCGCCTTGCTTTCTAACATTGAGCTGGATCATGCGGAATGCTCTATTCATGCTGAGGTGGGTAGAGCATCTGACAGTTTCTGCTGAATGACTTGTGCGGTCCTCTGCACAGCACGCACTTTATCACCACTTTGCTGCAGCTCTTGTGGTGGTGATTGTCTTTGGCGCATTGCCCGCATCTCTGCGTCTTTCTGCACTGGTACGCTTTGTGGCTGAGCTCCTGGCAGTTGTAGCATTGCCTGGACTGTGGCTGGTATTTGAACGCGCTCGTCGTGCCAGACTCTCCACCCGCGTGGAAGTAGCCTTCTGCGATGAGCCTCCTTGCATCGCTCTTCTTAGTCACGTACACTACTATGGATCTGTAAGCCTTTGGGACGTCCCTCTTACTTAGCTACGCGATCTTGGCAACTGTTGTTCTGTTCTCTCTGCTAAAAGCTTCTGCGGCTCCTGCCCTGATTTCGTCCTTTTTGTCTAGCACTGCAGTTCTCTTGACGTTGTTGACCTTGACTGGGAAGAGCTCATCGCGCAACACGCGTGAGCCTGCACTGATCTTCTCTGCTGCCTTCTTGACAAGCTCGTGCTTGTCTTTGTCTCTACACGCGATCCTGATCTGGCTCTGGATGGCGTGGTTGGCGGTGACTGCCTGGCATTGCTAGTTCCTGTGGTTCTCCATCGTGCGCATTTCCTTTTCTACTGCTGCTCTGACTGTACCTGCTGACATTCTGCCATGTTTGCTATCTGCTCTGGAGATGTCTACTGTGACGTTGGGCACGTCGCTAGGAGCGAGGTAAGGTCTGTTAGCGTGCGGCTGGCTTGGTGGCGTTCTGGAAGTGGCGCTCGGCCCCACAGGCACGCTCGCACCCGCCACTGCGGCCCAGGAGCGCGCACCTGAGGATGCCGCTGCCGCGAGGTCGTTGACGCGCGCTTTGAGCTCTGCGACTTCGTTGATAAGCTTGACATTGTGGTTGATAATGGCCTGTTGGTTCTGTCTGATCTCTTTGGTTTCGCGTTTGAGGTTTCTGATGGTCTCAGTCTGTTGTTGAATGATGTTGGTCAGGGCGACGAGCAGGTCTTTATTGGTCGTGGCGCTCCTCCTGGTTCGAGGGTCGGGCTGGCTGCTTTCAATCGGGATGGTATCGGAGTCGTCCGCTGATGGGTCTGGCTGTGACAGTGGCCTGCGGTAGCGTCCGCCTTGCTCGATGGTGTTTCTTGGGCGCCTCTTCCGTGGTGCTGGTAGCTCAAAGGGCAAGGACAGCGTGTCCCGGTCGCGTTCTCGGTCGCGTTCAGGGGTCGAGAACGCCACCTCCCTCACAAGCCCAGATCGTAAGCTCATCCCCAGGATTCAATGTTGATCGCCGGTCCTTTCTCTGAGAGTCTTTGTTTCCCACAGAGATACAGTCGCCGTTTAGTCGGCTGTCAGTACAGTGCTTAGCGATTGCGGCTTCCCCTCGGATGCAACTGCAACAAAGTTTGCGCCACACGGCAGGCAGGGATCACAGCGCCCCACTCGACTCATCAAGCTTAGCGTCAGCTGGTCAGCACACGTGCGATTTAGAGGCGCCCAAGCCATGTGGAGAGGAGACGTAGTGTTTTTACCAGCCCCTGGTTTCAGTAGCTCTATACTCTATTCCAAGAATTCTCGCTACGTCACGAAAGTGATAAGAGGCTCAGGCTGCGTCCCTAGTGCGTGCCAATGTCAGTGTCATCGGTAGGTGCAACATTTGCAGAGGACAGAACATGTTTGAGGTACATTTGGTGGAAGGTCGGTGGAGATATTAGCGACACCGTATGCCGAAGGTCTCTTCGCACACTACCAGGAACGGACAGTATATCACAGCCATGCCACCGCATCCTGCATTATAGCCGCTTAGAAGATCAGCTGCACCTGTAAGCGAGTGCTGAACGTATAGTACCAAAGAACGCTGAAAGCTTTCACGGCACCGTATGCCGAGCATTTCCACACACATTTAGAGCGCCTGTGGTTAACGCTGAAGATCACATCACACAATATTACAATGTAAGGGTTGTAATGATCGACGCCTTCATTGTGTTGCACCACGTCTGCCACGACACGACCGTCTTTCACTCTAGAGATGAGGGTTAGAACACTGAGGATTGAATACGCTTTCTTGTAACGAGAGAGAGGTTGAAATTTAACCAATCCAAAGTCGGAACGACAACTTGAGCGCGCGAAGTCTGTCTTTAGTTCCACTGCTCAGACGCTCTGCTCACTAGCTCCTGCGCATTGGACTTTCTCTGTACGTTGTGCCTCCCATCCCTTGACGCAAGGTGCGACGAACATCTCGCCCTTGATGATTTTTCGAATGGTTCCGATGCTGACAACCATCCACAATAACACGACCGATAACGAGAAAATTGTTCCAAGCACCTTGAAGAAGAGAGACGGTAGCTCCTGAGAGATGGCTACGGTCGCAGTTGCGTACACACCAAGCGGAAATGTAAATCCCCACCATCCCAGGTTGAAGGGAAACTTGGATCGTGTGATAGCGGCGATGGCGAAAAATAGCCAGACTATACCAAAACCCCACATAATTATCCCAATCATGAGTCCATTGGCATAGAAAAGTCTGCCAGCCAGGTCGTCCATGGCGGCAGGAACAGTATCTGTTCGACCGAAGACCTTCAAGGCATCGCGTCCCAGAGTCATGATGCCGAACGCTCCTTGACCAATTGGTCCAAGAGGTAAAAACACTGAAACAATGACTTCGCGCGGCGGAAGAGAATGCATCGTCAATCGGTGAAAGTATATGACCATGGTGAACATGGCCAAAGGAACACCGCACCCCCACAGAATGTAGCTGACGATGATCGTCCATAAGGCGTGCGTATCGGGGAGAACACCAGCCACGATTCCGCCGGTTGCAGCAGCAACGATGGTCGCAACGATGGGCAGGAGCCACACGGCTGTCATTTTGGAGAGCTGGGACTGTAGAGCCTATATTAGCAATGCAATGTCAGCATTGGAAGCCTCACATACCTCATGTTTGTATATAACGATGAAGGGCAGAAGTAGGTTCGTACCAAGCGAGAGTACGACGTCGATCCACCAGAGTGTCCAGGCTAATGTTGCAGCCCAAGGGCCCCAAGCTGGCACGCAAACGAAAACGATCATGTTGATGATGGTTGCAAGACCCATCGGAATAGTGCCTGTTTGGTGTCAGCGCTCGATCTTCTCCAGACTATGTACTTCCTACTTACCGAGGAATAGGGACTGGACTGGATGTGCAAGCATCGCAGACCAAATGCCTGAGAACAGGGTATATCTCAGGATGCTCAGTACTGTCAACAGCGTGAATATGAGCACATTCGCTGCGAAGATGACGACTGAGATCCAGTATAGCCATGTCGCATTATATGGGAGATTGTGTAGGAGTATAGAGGTAATACCGGTACCTGGCAGGAACGTTAAAAACGGGGCAGTGGCATGAACTAGTAAGTATAGTTTGATTGAATGACAAGGAGCAAATTTGCGTGTGCCTTCCACTTGGTGGGGGTGGCATAGGCAGTGGAGTAAATGGAGGTTCGCAACATACCCATGGTTACGCTGAACCATGCAGGCGTAAGGTTCACCACGACTTTTCGCCAGCCCCGTTTGTTTCGACATTGCCTTGCGTGTTCTACAGCAACGTTGTTCGGTGGATGCAATGAAATATCGTGATGTTTTGTTTGCTGCCGCTGGCCAAGTTCTGCGGCGGAAGGATCCATTGTGATCAGTACTGGGCGTTTGCTGCAAAGGACAACAATCCCTCAGAAACGAGATCAAGATACATATATGCGCCATTGCTGTGCTTAGTGATGCTAAATTGCCTCCTGAGGTCCGAACAGAGAAGCGACGAACCGTGATGCGCTTGCCGATGTTCCTTGGTCACACCTGTGCGGAAGTCGCTGGCTCCGGAGCTTGTGATAGGCTAGCTTGATGTAAATGCAGAGATCGAAAATATGATGCATCGGTGACCTCGGATACGCCATAGTGCTTTCCATGCGGGGTCATGAGCATCGTATTCTGATTGGTGCGCAAGCGCACCTCATAATCATCAGCGCACGGGTACTGCGGGCAAGACAAGCATACCATTCAAACTATTCCATAAAGCCGTCTGGTTGATCTTTTGGGTTCCGATGATCAGGATGATGCACCGAAATGTCTGTTCAGCGCTTCCAAGAGCATCTCGCTGCTCTGTCTCCGTACTTTCAGATCTCCAAACAACCGCCAGCTCTCGCGTCCGACACTGTTTCCGGAGCCGTCTACCTGTTTCGCCATGGTATTCTCGAAGTGTCTCACAATGACTTCAACACCTACGTCCAGCCTTTCCTGCGAAGAATTGAGGTCCTGCAAGGCGCAGGAAGACCGTTCGCCAAGGGACAGTTGGCGGCCTTACAGACGTATCGAAGTTGGATCAGCAAAGCACATGTGGGCATGGTCTCTGGCGCAGGTCTGTCACAGACTGCAGATATGGGCAGACACTTTAGACAACGTTGTAGCCAGGTTCTCAAGGATTTCCAAGTCAAAGAGGGTGATCTCAAACCGATTATGAGAGTATGGAGTGACAGTGCGACACGATGTCGGCTGTCTGCTATAACCTTTGCAGACGCATTCTCAGGTAAATGCATCGGGATAAGATGAGTTTTTCTCAGTCAGATCATTCAAGGCTGATATACGACCGCAGGGACCATCGTGGGAAACGCAAACGACAATCTTCCCTTGATCGATTGCCAAGTCAATGTCAGTGACTCCTCCGATACCCCTGGAACTTGCAAGAACCTTGCATGGCATGCAGCGCTACAAGTAAATCAACAGGCTGGCAACCGAGAGATGCAACAGCTGATGAAGGTTACGACGCGGGACGCCTTGCAACGACTTCGCTGCGATTGGTCCAGCTCGCAAGAATTTGGAGCCGAAGACGTATACGCCATTGAACTTCTCCATTGCTATGATGTCGTCTCGGGACGCTAATTACCCTTCGAAACATGGTTCACACCCGCAGACTGGATAGGTTTCGAATATCTCAGAGACACCAAATACCGCTACAGTGAAGGTTATGGCAGCGATACTTGGGGAATCGCTGTACCTTAGCTGGTGGCAGTAGTGCGCAGTCTCAAGTCGGGACCAAACCACCTATTCACATTTCCTCTACATGTGTCCTTCATGCACAGAGAGGAAGTACTCTATCTGTGTTGTCTTTTAGGGATCGGTCACAAGGAGGGCTGGACGCCAGATTTAACCCGGATCGACACGGGTCGAAGCTGGTTTGTTTCAAAGCCTGCGCCATACCTCGGTCACGTTGGGGTTGAAAAGTATCAGAACAAGAGCGGCCAGGATCGTCTGCGTGTTGTCGTAAATGGGCGTGTCACAGAGGTTTTCTCAGGTCGGTTCGAAAAAGATCTCGACGGTGGTTATGACTTTCAGGATATCGAGTCCTGGATGACGAGTCTTCCGCAGAATTGGGAGGGTTTTGACGGCACCCACTAGGGCCATGAGTAGCATAGTGTCACAGTCCGGTTTCGCAGAAAAGATGGGCTCGGCATATAGACAGAAGACGGAAAGATTATACGTTCAACCGAGGTTCTGATCATATTGTATTCGACATGAGCATTTTACACAGACGTTATGAAAATGCTGCGCTGTCAGCCCTTGAAGTCTTTGCATTTTGCGGCATTTGGCCAAGACAGCATGCTTTGATACTTTCTTCAGGAAGTGATATGCGTCAAAGTGCAGCTTCTGGTCTGGTTTCAGCTTAAGATCAGCTTAATCCACATCTACCACCTGTCATGTCCATGTCATGACAATTGCTACTTGTGCACAATCATTGGCATCCTGGTGTGCACAACATTGCTTAACATTATTAATAGGTTTTGCTACACCGTTCTATCTCTACAAGGCAATCAAATCTTACACACCGGTACCCTCAGTCCTGACGTCCATTGAAGAGCTCCCACAATGACGATCATCAAAGAAAAGCCAATTGCGATGCTTGTGACACCATACAGATAAGCATGCCTCTTTCGCAGACTTTTGAGCTCAGCCACCCATGTACTTACTGTCGTCAAACATCCACAGAAACCTTCTGTGATACCCGCCAGTACCTGACAACCGATTAAACTTCCGCCCACAATGTTTCCCTGAAGGTTTGTATGTTGCAGATCGTAAGCCATAGCAAGAAGTGCGGTACCCAGCATATTCGCAGAGAATGTACCGATGGGAAATGACTTAATGCATCGATTGAGTTGCACAGAGAGCCAATAGCGCACTATAGTGCCCATAGGTGCGAATACGATGGCGAAGACAACTTGTCCACGCCACGCACCGTGCGGAGGCCAGATGGCAAGGCATACTGCACCAAACCAACAACCCAATCCTAGGAAGACGCCCAAGGGATTTGTGATCTTGCCCATGTTCATTCGGGGAATGCTCGAAAGTAGAGGTAAGAGAGCAATCGCTAGGTGAGCGCCAAATGAGAGGGCGGAAAGCGAGACTGTGACCTCGGTGATGACCATACCCAAGACTGATGCGGCACTCCAACCAGCGCTCCTAGCGTTCTTAACCTGGTCTTTGCCAATCAGCTCATCGGACAGCCCGAGGAAAAGATCACGCATGAAGGATGAGTAGGATGTGAATGATCCGCAGAAGCCAACTGCCAGCCCAATGTATAGTGGTATGGACTTTTTCCTGGCAGTCTGGTCGGCTTGAGAGTCCCGCTGCCCCTTTCCGTCGGTGTCGTCACCACTGGAGCTGGAGTGCGTGGTCGAGAGTAAGTGGCGACCTCTTTTCTCGGCGAACAAGGCGCGATCTTCTTGCAAGAACCCAAGAACTAGGGATCCTCCAAAATTTGCCCACAATACGTTCGTAGTCACCGGGGCATTGCGATAGTATGTCATCCATTCGACTCCTAGTCTTGCCAGCGTGCCAAGAATCGAGAAGAGCACAAGCCAGGAGTGTGTGTAGAGCTGTATCAGAAGCCTTTGCTGTAAGGAAGGTCGTTCGGTCGCCTGGCGTGTATGTTCATGGATCGCACTTCGTCTACTGCCAATCTCTCGTTCTTCTTCAAGGCTTCGGTGGTACTCGGTCCGCTCCTCGTCGGGGTTCTCATCTGGAGCGGGTACAGCAAGCTCATCAAGTCCATCCACACCTTCATCGACGTTTTCGTTGAGCAACTCGGATTCTGCTTTATCTAAATTGTCTTCGTTGGGTTGCCTTGCGGACTGTAGTGAAGGTTTGCGGACTTCCTCGAATTGATCGTAGTCCTCGAGTGCGCTGTCTTCAGCCTCTTCGTTTATGACTGATGGTGCCATGTTCTCTGGGTGTGTTGATTGGGATCGAGACTCCAGAACATCCGTGTGGTGCAGACTGGACCTTTATGACCTCAGACATACGTGATCTCCTCTTTGGGACTAGCGCAACCGCACCACCCGTGCCGTGCATGAGGCACCGAATCTCGCTTGTAAGAACCCGAACCGCACGGGCCTGGTAGAATCTGAGCTCGAGACGGATTGATCGGAGAACGCATAGTGCGTCTTGCATTTTAGTCTCATTGACGCTACCTAATTTCGCACTTTAGCGCCTGCATGTCGGTAGCTGCCAGATCGATGTAAGAAGACTTGACCGTAATTACATGATGTCATTGTTTCATCCGAGATGTTCAGAGAGGTTGATACTGTTGCAGTGAGTCGTTAACCGCACTCATCATGGCAAGAACCTTTTCCTCCTGGAGTCGCTGACCCATCACCTGGACACCAACTGGAGCGCCGTCAAAGAGTTCCTTATCATCTGTCTTTCGGTAAGTAGCTCGATCATTGAGACCCTTAGCACTATCACTTACAGAGATTCCAATTGACTCGATCCTTGTCACTCATAGGTATGTATCGAGACGGTCCGTAGTCGAGATACTGATCAGCAAAGGTCACGGGCACTACCCCGGTCGTGTAATCCAGTACGCTAGGAACTGCAGAGTATGCTTGAGAATGTAAGCAAATTGTTTCGACAGCTTTGATCATCATTCAACGTACCATAGTACTTGAATGAGCCCTCGGGTGCAGCAGTGTGAGGAGCGATTGGCATGATTACTCCGTCCACAGCTCTTTTGCTCGCAGTCAATTCCCTCGTAGATCTCCAGTAATCATGATACTGCCTCTGAAACTGCTTTCTCCATGCACAGAGATCCCAGAACTGTGAGGTTGGCAAAGGTTTACTTTCGGCCCCCTTGAACAGGTCTGCTAGTTGATGTATGGGCGGTTCCCCACTGGCTTCAATCGCTGCTCGAACATTTTTCCCAGCCGTCGATCCGAGTATTTGAAACTGGAGTCTCGTCAGCATCACAATACTTGTGCATGTTCTGGTCAAACGGCAACTTACGAGCACGTCTGTCGCAAGGTCATGTTTCAAGCCGGGACTCCAGTCAACCACCTTGATCTTGTCAATG
Organism: Phoma herbarum; assembly: GCA_001599375.1. Lineage (NCBI taxonomy): Eukaryota > Fungi > Ascomycota > Dothideomycetes > Pleosporales > Didymellaceae > Phoma > Phoma herbarum. The sequence goes on from BCGR01000029.1 coordinate 324,253, forward strand.
GAACAGCATGGAATGGGGTGCTCATGGCGGCTTACCTCGTAGCCACGCTGGAGTAATGCATTCCTCACCAAGCCCAAAGCTCGTTGCACAGGAGGATGAGGGTTAACCTCGCCGTCGTTGTTCAGAATTGCAAAAACCAGACTTCCATTGCTCTGGCCAGGCTGACAAATTCGGTTGGAGGTACCTGCGAAATTATCATCCCTCCAAGGCATCTCGATTGTCTCGATGTCTTCTTGCCACGCGTTGCAATTGATGATCCACTTCATTGATTGAATCAACGATGGTAGATCAGAGGAGAGTGGTCCTACAACGCTAGCTGCTGTGGGCAGCCCAGACAAGTTGTCAGCTAATCCTGTCGCAGATATCCGCCCGAAAGAAGGGCGAATGCCATACAAGCTATTGAAGCCACACGGAATGCGTATCGATCCAGCAATGTCTGTGCCCCACCCTATTGGTGATCCTCGTAGGGCGAGCAAGGCAGCTTCTCCACCACATGCTCCTCCAGCGGAAAGATCCCTGTTAAAGGGGTTCATTGTTGAGCCGACTATGTTGTTAGTTGTCTCGCCAATAAGCATTGACATTGGTACGTTAGTTTTCGCAAAGATCACAGCCCCAGCTTCTTTAAGACGCCGGACTAATACTCCCTCATCCACTGCAGATTTGGGTTGTTCAAGCCAGCTAACATATCCACACGCGCTATCAAGGCCATCCACGTGGAAGCGATCCTTAAGAGAGACTGGGATACCGTGTAGTGGACCGACGACTTGACCGGACGTTCGCAGAATTGTATCAAGCTCTTCAGCTCGCTGTTCCGCCTTTGCGAAACAAATTTCGGAAAGGCATGGCGTCTGCATATAGTCTCAGTATCGGTCGTCGGTATCCAGCATCCGGAAAGCTCCCACTTACAAGTTGGTGAGCCAGAGCAGCTCGATGACAGAAAGCTCTTGTGATCTCCACCGCTGACCACTGGAAAGAACAGATGTTGCTTGTGAGAACAGAGACCGGCGCGGTGGTGATCTGCTGCTCCAGTGGTGAGAGGAAACGCGTGATGAAAGCTGTTAGGTCCTTGAGAATTTCAGTAGATGGGATTTCGTCATCGCTGAGCCGCCATGCCGGAGGTATTGCATTCGCGATTGACGCTCTCTTGGCGCTTACGGCTCTGCGCCAATCAGAAGGAGCGATGGAGGGGCCATGAGACATGGTGGGTGCTGTGCTGAGCAGTGGCTCAAGCGACAACGATCTTAAGCTTCACGTACCAAGCACAGCGACAAAAGAGAAAGTGGGGCGTTCGTTGCGCTGGGGCACGGCTGCCCAGCGGGTGCGCTAGTCCAAGTTGGCACTAGAGCGTTAGCGCACCCGAACGTCCCGTCGAGCCCTCAGGACGACCCTTGGTCGCTGTTCAGGTTACCTTTTTCGTTTTTAAGCCAGCAGGGGAAAATGTAAAGAGTATGGGCCATGAGAGCCGAACGGTATACTCGCGGAAGGCTCTTAGCGGATTGAGCGATCCATAAGACCATCCAACCCAAGTTGCAGACAGGTACTCGTCGGAGAGCAGCACCGCTACTAACGAGCGTCGATGTCTTCTGGCGCCGAACCTCTGGCCCAGATTGTGTCACTGAGCCTTCCTGAGGATACCAAATGTGGACATCCGGCTCAAGTCGGTGGCTGCTTTTGTGCGGTTCGCACAGGTGGCGATACGCTGGCAGGAACATTCACGATCAAACTAAACTCAAACCGACGTCAACTGGTTGAACTCTATTTCGAAGGTATGTTGAAACCTTCCGTCACTTGTTGTACCCTAGGTACTAACAGAAACCAGGTGTGTGTCGAACATGGCTTCCAGACAGGGACATCGGGCATTTTCATGCCTACGAGCATCGCGTAGGTGGTCTGTACGGTAGTTCAGGCAGTGGCGCTGACAAGGGCAGTTCCTGCTGCAAGTACAGTGTCTTGAGGCGAGGCCGGCGAGGCATCAATCTACAGGATATGCTGTTACCTGGCCCGCGCTTCAAACCATACCATTCGTATTCCAAATTCCTTGGACGATACCAGCGGAGACGGTCGGGAGCAACTCGCGTCAAGACCAAGCCGATCACGGCCTCTATCCGTCGGCAAAAATTGGACGTACATACTTTGACTCTGCCAATGACAAGATCTTCGCACAGCCCTTCATAACGTACACACTATCAGCAAGCATCAGAAGGAACGTCACAACCAGGCCGTTTCGACACTGCATCTCAAGACCAATCAAGGTGATGCCGACCACGGCTGCACCTCCTCCCGTTGATACAACGTCTTTCGAGGGCGAGTACGTGCGAGTAGCAAGAGCCAATCTCCGCAACAGTTTCTACAGCCGCTCCTTCGGATCTCTCGCATTCTCAGCGGACGAGCCTCAGGTCATACGGCTCCCGGAACAATTTTCACAATCACAAACGACCGTCTTCCTAAGGATTTCCTTCCAGCACATCAGAACTGAAGTAAAGCTCAAGACAATACCGTATGATTGGAAATTTGAGGTTAGCTCACGTCTCCAGCGCCGAGTGTTCTGCGCGACCCATCCTTTGGCTCGCATGCCTACCATCGCAGATGCCAGTGGAAGCTCGAAGATTGGTCTTCGTACAGAAATACTGTCAGCAGAGAAGCAAAGATACGAGCACCTTGCCTGGCGCAACAACCATACCACCCCGCACGGTACAATTCTACTGTCCGACAACAAGGCAGCCTCTTGGATTACTACGATACCGATCAAAGTTTCTGCTGATAGTAGTCTGTTCCCTTCGTTCTTTTGCGCGACTTGTTCGCTGAGATATTCCATTTTACTTGACATACGTGTAGTGGGGGCATGGTCAAGCCACTCATCTTTGGCAGTCCCGGTACAGATTATCAGTCCTGCTCGAAAGATGATACAACTGGAGCGAGACAATGAAAGGATCTCTGGAACGCAACTAGCAGAATCTCCAGGTGGAGATCTGGGCGCTGCTCAGGAATCGCGACCTCCTGAGTATCGGCCAACTCCTTTCTAGACATCAATTATCATGTGCTTTAAAGTTACCGTGCAATAGACAATACCATCAATTGCGCCATTCTGATGTTGAATGTCCCTGAACCAAGTTTCCCCCCCTCGCCCGCCTCACAGGGCATACGACGACCAAGTCCCGAAAGACCCGCAACGGAAGTGAAGGATCGGGGTTTTCGGGCAATCTAGAACGCCATTAGCGTATCGGGAGGTTCGGAAGTCATTCACGTCATCCTAATGTAACTAGTCCGTTGTTGCTCTATAGTTGATATAATACGAGTCTTATTCTAGCATTGCAGCGAGTAACGCTTACAAGCAGTATTCATGATGACGACCATACTTTCGATCGACGCATCCCAGCGTTTGGATTCACGCGGCAACCCAACTGTGCAAGTCTGTCTTCGCACCGACAAGGGCAAGTTGACTTACTTCTCTCTCAGCTCCTCATTTCCATGCTGACATATTGAGCGCAGGTACTTTTCGATCGATTGTACCGTCCGGCGCATCCAAAGGCGACTATGAAGCTGTCGAACTCCGTGATGGGAACGAAAAGGAGTATCATGGCCAAGGAGTACTTGGCGCAGTCGAGAACGTCACAAGGGTTCTCGCACCCCAGATCATCGACAAGAACTTCCAGCTTCCAGAAGACGTGCGCAAGATCGATGCATTTATGATAGAGCTCGATGGAACTCAAGATAAGGGGAAACTGGGTGCCAATGCTATACTAGCTATCAGTATGGCTGTATGGAGAGCCGCAGCTTCGGCGAAAGTATGTCTGGAAAAAGATCGCCTCAAATGCGATTCCCGCACCTTTGTTGCTCAGACGCATTCCTTGCTAACGAGAGATGCAGGGAGTGCCGCTTTACCAGTTCCTGCAACAATCTTGCGGCACCCAGCAGTCATACGTCATGCCCGTGCCGTTCTTCAATGTCCTCAATGGAGGTGTGCATTCCGGCAATACAATGGCTTTCCAAGAGTTCATGATTGCGCCTGTTGGCGCCGACAGCATGACTGAGGCCGTCAGGATGGGTGCGGAGGTCTATCAATCACTCAAAGGAGTCATCGTGAAGCAGTATGGACCATCAGGTAAGGCGGAGTGGATCATACAGTCAGGCATGAGCTGACGTGACTCGCGATAGCGATAGGCGTTGGCGATGAGGGTGGCTTTTCTCCACCGATCTTGACTCCACACGAAGGGCTTGACCTATTGGTAACAGCGATCGAAGCAAGCGGGCACGCTGAGAAGGTCAAGATCGGCATTGATCCAGCGTCTCAAGAGTTTTTCAATGAGAAGGATCACTCGTATGACTTGGGATTCAAGCGGAAAAGCTCAGAGCAGGGTGTCAATTTTGACGCTGAAGCTTTGGCGAAGCTGTACTATGAGATCCTTGAACAGTACCCTGTCGTACTGTTGGAGGACCCATTCGGGCAGGACGACTGGCCGGCTTGGACATCTTTCAATGCAGATTGCTCCATCGAGCTGGTCGGCGATGATCTCCTCGCGACGAACAGGGGGCGCATTGAGAAGGCCCATCAAGAAAAAGCCTGCAACGCTTTGTTGCTCAAAATCAACCAGATCGGTACCATCACTGAAGCGATTGATGCAGCAAAACAGGCGTACAGTTACGGCTGGTCGGTTCTTGTGTCGCATCGCTCGGGAGAAACGACTGACGACTTCATTGCCGATCTGACCGTCGGGTTGGGCACTGGACACCTGAAGTCTGGAAGTCCGTGTCGTGGCGAACGTGTGGCAAAGTACAACCGCTTGTTGGATATTGAAGAAGAGTTGATGCGAATTGGGGACAAGGCGCTGTACGCGGGCGAGAACTTCCGGGTGAAGCATGATTCTTAAGTATCACTCTGGTCTTTGGAAGCTGTGTTTGAATCGGTGAGACCAAAGGAAACCGTCATTGGATCGATGTAGAAATCTGACATTGGCTCCATCGTTGACTCAATGTTCTCTTGGAATGCTGGGCCAGGGTAGCTATTATCAACTTGCAAAGGCATCGATTGCGTTTGGCTCTGAATGAGATCCTGATTTGCTACATCCCCGAAGTGCCACAAAAGGTCTGAGACAGCCTGTGGTGTAGCTTGCTGCTGCAGAAGCGACTGTATATCGTCCATGGAGATCTGGTTGTAGTCCCAAGAGATGGAAGTTGGTCGTACAGTCTCGCTTTGCTCAGTACGTGCTTCGCTCTGGCTCAAATCCGTGTGCTGGTCTTTGAATTTCAATGAGTCAATATCGAAGCCTTTGCGCTGTAGCTGATCTATTGTGTCGCAGACGACGCGATCATTTGGCGCCTGTCGTCGAAGCTCTCTCAGGGCGCTAAGAAGGGAAATCTGCTGTTCCTCAAGAGACGCGATGTAGCTGCACATACATAAGTCAGTATGATCTTACTAGGAGCAAATTTGCTGTACCTTCTGGACAGATTCTTTAGACCGACCATGTTGGAGTCGATCTTGCAGGTTGCATGATCGCGCTCACATCTTGTACACGGTATGCGGCCGTTGCATTTAACTTTGCGAAGGCGGCAGCGGTTGCATGCCTTCCTGACGCGACTGCGTATCTCCTCTGGCTGGTCTTCGTTTCCAGCTGCGGCGACGGCTGATTCTTGTGCCTGTCGGAGAGATGGCGTGTCTTCCTTCGGAGGTATGATCAGAAACATGGCGTCGAGAGATAGAAAGGCAGTCACGAAAGTGACGTGAGGGAATCAGCTAGAGCCAAGCCGTCACGGGCGCTTTGGCGGACATTGCGGGCATATGACGTAAGCCAAGGCTTCTTCTGCAGCATCCTCTCAACGTGCCATGATAGTGCACATTTACTCTTGTTGTTAATTTCAATGTTGCCCAGGACGTATTGCTTATGTATGTCTCGGGCTAGGGTTAAAATGGTGCTACAGCATGCTAATCGAGCAAGCTGGACAAGCTGGGACAACGCCTGCATGCATACGCATGGCCGACCAACCGAATTGCTTCCGAGGTCAAGATACAGTGTTTGCGCATTGGATGGACCACATCACCCGATGAACCACCCCACCGAAAAACACCACACACAGCGAGAACTCGATTTTTGGAACTCAGTCGTATTTTCGTGCTCAAACGGCCGCTCTTGACGCCAATTGACTAGCCAGCACCCAGCCGCAGCAGCCCACTGCGTCTGACGTGCCATGGCGACACCGTGGCCTCAGCAGCCCACGTGGCCCACCCCATTCCGCGAGCACGCTACACGCCTCAGCACCTACCTTCAGGACGCGCTGGCCTGTATCGATCGCACGCAAAGCCAGCCTGTGCCAGCAGACCTCGTCAAGGTCATCATCCACGGCACGCTGACGTTCATACTGAAAGTGCAACACGCGCCTGACCTCAGCACGGTGTGCGACGCGCTTAGCATCCTGCAAACAGAGGCTAAAGTGTCCACAGAAAACACTGCGCGAATGCTCGAGGCTGTTAAGCACGAGCTTAAGACTGACATTAAGAACACCGCCGACACCGTCCACGCAATCGCCACGACCGTACAACAAAACATAAGGAGCGGAGAGGAAGCAAGGACTGCAGCTAAGGAGGCGGTAGAGGTGGGTAAAGCCAATCTGCAGATGGCAAGACAGATTAAAAACGCAGGACTATAGACAGGCGGCGCGATCAGCTACGCTGCTGTGGCAGCGAGGAGCGCAACGCTAGCAGGTACAGCGAATACATAAGTTCCCAGAATGGCTCCCATGCAGACGCAGCGTGAAGTCGTTGTGACTATTAGAGACCCCACTACAGTGCTCAGCCTGCGGGCGATGAACCCACGCAACCTTAACGCGCATATAGAGCGCGCTATCGCGCAAAGCGGAAACGAACATATTAACAGCATTAAGGTGCTCTCGTTAAACTGGCTAAAGAGCGGCGATCTCAGTATCAGAACGGCGACTAACAAGGAGGTAGAAGCATTAAAGCAGTTCGCTGACGACTGGGTCCACTGCATCGGCAACAGGGCCACCTTGCGGATTACAACCTACGGCATCATCGCCCACGGCATGCGCACTAGCACAATAGACATGGACAGGTTTGAGGAGACGAGGGATTAGCTACTGCTAGACAACAAGCCGTTCATTCTGCAGGCAGAGATCAAGTACGTTAGGTGGCTGACACGCAGCGCACCCACGAAAGCCGCCTCCAGCGTCATCGTAGAGTTCAGCAAGGCAGAGGACGCTAACAAGATCATTAACAAGGGCCTCATCTAGCAGGGCGAGGTCTTCTAGTGCGAGCGATACAAGCGACAGTGCTGAGTAAAGCAGTGCTTCAAGTGCCAACACTACGGCCACATAGGAACCCAGTGCAAGGCAACAATTGCATGTGGCTACTGCGCGCAACAACACAAGAGCAGGGACTGTCCGTCTAAGCTTAAGCGGAACATACCCAGGAAGTGTGCCGCCTGCCGAGGCGAGCACGAAGCGTGGAGCTACCAGTGCCCTACTAGGAAGGAAGAGAGGGCGAAAGCGAGAGCTGCATACGACGTGCGGCCATACTACCACCCAGTTGCAGAGACACCAAGAAGCAGCATCCCATCAGAAGTACTAGCAGCCACTGTCCGAAGGAGCAGACTCGCGCAAGCTCCTGCATTAACGCAGCCAGCGGCGATTACCAGGAATTAATTGCAAACTGGACGAGGACAGAAGAGGACTAATGCGGGAACCACCGTTGACTTAGCGGAGTAGCACAACCTGTTGACTTACGCGAACAGCAGCCAAAGGCCGCAGAGGCACATCATACCTACCTGGCGGGCTATAGAAGTAACTGGGAACAGCTTGCAGCAGACACAGAACGGCACCAGCTAGCACATAGAAATTGACTCTAACAACGAAGCATGAATAGACACAACAGACTAAATATACTACAGTACAACATAAGAAAGTTAAGAGACATAGTTATGGCGTCGCTGCTGCGCGACCTAGGGATCGACGACTTTGATATTATCGCTATCTAGGAGCTGTGGAAGAACCCGTACACGGCCACCACCTACTACCTAGCTAAGGACAGGTTCTACCTCTGCTACCTAACAGGAGACGCGGAAGGCTAAGCACGGGTCTGCTTCTTTATTAACAAGAGAATAGATTAGACAAAGTGGCGCTTTAAGGAGCGAACAAGAGACATCTGTTCTATTGCTATTAATATAGACCTAATAGACGATTAGCAAAGCTGACAGCTTATTGTCCACAACGTCTATAACCTGCTAAAGACCTTAAATAACTGGCAGAGTGCATTATCGCATGTGCGGGAGGCGTTAAGGCATTATTAGACAAACAAGCAAATGCTACTTAGCGACTTTAATCTGCATTACCCCCTATAGGGAGGACTGAACAGGGAGGCCACTAATCCTAAATTAGAAGACCTAATAGACATTATAGGAGACTTTGCGCTCTACAATACCCTCCTACCAGGCACAGTGACGTACAAAGAAGGCCGATCGCAGTCCACAATTAATCTTTGTCTTGTTATAACAGGGCTAATTAAGCAAGTCATTAAAAGCAAAGTAGACAGAAGCCTAGACCACGACTCAGATCATCTGCCTATAAGCACAACGTTAGATCTTATAGTGCAATGCCTTAAGAAGGAGCCGCGGAAAGACTAGAAAAGACTAAATGCGAAACTGTATACAAAAGCGTTAACGCGCTCTCTGCCTCTACTTCAAAGACCACTCACAAAGACAGCGCTCAACTCCTACACAGCTGAGGTAACAGCGGCAATCCAGGACGCGATACACAAAGCAGTGCCCAAGACTTATCCCTCTACCTACACGCGCGAGGGATGGACTGAGGAATGCAGAGCAGTGCTCGCTAAGACAAAACAACTAAAGAGAGCGCACAGTTAACACCACACAGAAGAGACATAGGAAGCGTACCGCGCCGCAAGGAACCACAAAGCAAGAACGATTAGTAAAGCACTGCGTAAAGCACACAGAGACTGTATTAAGCAGGCATCTGAGTCGCCAGACGCGCTGTAGAAGCTAGCGAAGTGGGCACACACAAGGCGCGACCAGTCTACCAGATCTATACTAACAATACATTACCCTAACACACAAGAAGAACTTATCGACCCTGCAGACAAAGCTGAGCTGTTTCAAGACGTCTTCTTCCCCACGCCACCTAAAGCAGACTTGGGAGACATAGAGCACGGAGTGTACAGCGGCCAGATCGACATGCTACCCATCAAGGAAAAGGAGGTGCGGACTGCCATCTAGGGAGCATCGCCCCTTAAGGCTCTAGGCCCAGACAGGATCACAAACAAGGCACTGCAAGCTGGGATTAACTTAATTGCAGTCCATCTAACAAGAATCTTTAACCAAAGTCTGCGGCTGGGGTACTGTCTAGTCTCGTTCCAAGCCTCTATTACAGCTGTTCTGCGCAAACCTAGTAAAGCCAACTACGCAGTACCTAAAGCATACTGCCCTATCGCACTGCTTAACACCATCAGCAAGGTCATGGATGCGGTAGTGGCACGGAGACTAAGCTACCACATTAAGGCCTACCACGTGCTTCTGCTAACTCACATAGGTGGAAGGAAGCATCAATCTACTAAACACGCACTGCACGCTGTTACAGCAAAGATCTATAAACAGTAGAACAACAGCAAGGACGGCTAGGTGGCCAGTCTCCTGCTGCTAGACGTGTCTAGAGCCTTCAATAATGTATCTCACAAGCGGCTGCTGCACAATCTGCAGAAGCAGAAGGTTAACAAAACTACAGTCCGCTGGATAGCAAGCTTCTTGAGCGATAGGCACACACACATCCTAGTCGACGGATTCAAGTCCGAAGACTACGCAATCAACACGGGCATTCCCCAGGGCTCGCCCCTCTCCCCTCTGCTCTATATCCTCTACAACGCCGATTTGGTCGACCAGTGCAACGAGCAGACAGAAGCCATATCTACAGGATACATTAATGACGTGGCCATCCTCGCTTGGGGCAAGACCACAGAACAAACGTGCGAAATACTAGGCGCCGCACTTAAGAAAGCACAGCGATGGGCCACCACACACGCCTCAGTCTTCGCGCTGGACAAGTTCCAGCTGACCTACTTCACAAGATCGCGCAAACGCATTAACATCAACGCGTCCATCCAGACAGAGTAGGGAGAGATAAAGCCGTCACCAACGTGCAAATACCTGGGCCTGACCCTTAACACTAAGCTGAAGTGGAGGGAGCATGTAGAGACGATCAGACAAAAGGCAACTCGCACAGTGCACACGCTAAGCAGCCTAGGCAGCTCCACCTAGGGCGTCTGGCTGCAAGACATGCGCAGGCTGTACGAAGCCATCGCGTTGCCACAGATAATGTATGCGTGCTCTATCTGGTCCAACGCCAACCTCAACGACAAGAAGCGCAGCTACACACACAAGACGGTCGACGCCCTGCACAGCATCCAAGCAAGAGCAGCGAGAAGCATATGCGGCGCATACAGAGCAACATTAAGGGTCGCACTTGACGTCGAGACATTCCTTCTTCCTATCAAGCAGCAGATCTAGAAGCACAACGCGGACGTCGTCACTCGACTGTCTTCGTCTAGGACTATCGCACAGACTGCGTGCTACAAGCCACGCGAACTGGTACCAGTTGTCATTAACAAGAACTACAGGGCACACAAAAGCCCGTAGCAGAAAGCCTACGAGGCACTAAGGAGCAAGCAGGTGCGCGACCTCAACAAGCAAGAGCCTATCCCTCTGTTCATCACGCCGCCGTGGCGGCAAGGGCCAGACACCTACACCGACCGCGACGCCGACAAGGCCCGCGAACGCCATGATCACGAATGCGCAGTAAACAAGAGCCTCAGCATATATACAGATGGCAGCGGCATCAAAGGCGAGATTAGCTCTGCAGCGGTGTGCCCGCTAACACAACAAACACGCTCTGTACATATAAGCTTAGACACACTGTTGACAGTATACGCGGCGGAGCTGCAGGGCATTAGTCTAGCACTACAGATCGCGAAGGAATATGCGGACGGGAATGGCGAACGAAAACAGATAGCCATATATACAGACAACCAAGCCGCCATCTAGTCTATAACTAAAGCCGAAGGGCGATCAGGCGCGTACATCCTCGCAGACATCGCGCAACAGGTCCTGGAGCTCCAGGACAAAGGATACTCGGTGACCGTACGATGGATACCCGCCCACGTAGGCATATCCAGAAACGAGGCCGCCGACCAGGCTGCCAAGGAAGCCACTGGATGGAGAGAGAACGGCCGCAGACAGCAGCCAGCAGACCCGCCTCCACAGCTATACCCGCTCAGAACAACGCTTAGACGGTGGTGCAAGACGCAAGCAGAGAGAGCCTGGATTAGCGCGTGGAGAGAAGAAAAGAAAGGCCGCGCGACATACAGGCACACGCCAGTGCCCACTAAGAAGGTGCTGCAGCTCCACGAAAGGCTCAGCAAGAGGGAGAGCGCGCTGCTGGTGCAGCTGCGGACTGAGAAGATCGGTCTCAACGACTTCCTCTTCAATCGACACGTTCTGGACATCACTAGCCCCGGCTGTAGCTGTGGAGAGAGGCGACAGACTGTCGCCCACGTCCTCCTCCGCTGCAGCAAACACAAGGACCTCTGGAATCGCATCTTCGCCAACCTATCTGGACGACACAGCCTCAGGGCCATCCTGAGCACGCCGCAGCTAGCCACCAAAGCCATCGAGTATATGGAACAGACGCAGATCCTTGGGCAAGTGGGGATCAGAGATACGCAGACGACGCCGAGCGCTGGGGGGAGACTGTAGGTACAGCGGACGCGACAGACGAGGCACCGCGCCTCTACGAGCCTAGAATCACAGCATACAGTTAGTAGAACCGTTATCTAGATGGGCCGGCAAGCATATTTAGATAGTGGTTGATGGAAAGCGACAGGCTTCGGGGACAGCTGGTTCTTCTTCGCGAGGGATGAAGTGGGGCGGCGCGGATCAACGTCCGCACCGCGTCCGCTGTCTGCCACAGCCTGTCACTCCGGGCATAGCTGCGCAGTACGCGGCTGAAACTGAGTAGGATGACTAAACTAAACTAAACTAAACTAAACCAGCCCCGGCCGAGGCACCCGCGCAAACACCAAGTATCTACCGCGCAGCTTAGGCAACCCCTGCGTCTTCTATTATCAACTTGACTGATGACGATCCCTCTGCTCTCGCGCCCTCGTAGGTAAAGCGTTGATCTCCTACGGCCACGGCATCTGTCCCTACTGCTACTGCTTTGGCTGCGTCCACTAAGCGTCCTAAGGAAACTAGGCAGCGCGAAGAAGAGTTTATAAAAGAATTTAATAGGAAGTACTAGCTTTGCCTAACCTTATTCTACGTTACGCTCTCTAAAGTTAATGCTAGTAATAACCTATCTAGTCTTGGGGGATACCCTACCACAGCGTGGCTAATTAGAAGATAAGGAGAAAAGTTTCTCTAGTAGCCGCCTAGTCTATACAACAGTAGGCGTAGTGTAACTTCTAGATAGAAGGGCATAGAATGTTATAGTTAGATAATATTTAATACTTAGCAATATAGGGGAGCTCTTTGCGTGTAGGAAGGGAGAGTAGGTAATAAGCAAAGAGTACGTTATAGATATAAGGATGCTATAGAGGTAGATACGCCTACTATAGCTATAGTAGCTTAAAGAGTAGGCAATAAGGCAGATAGAAAGATTGTTTGTAGCTAAGCAAGGTAGACTAGAGGGATAAGGAAGGATAAGAAGCAGAGAGCGTGCCTATAAAGGGTAGATATATAGAATAATAGGAGTAAATAGAGCAAATAGAGCAAAGGCGGCTATAGAGTACCTAAGTGCTAGTAAAGTATAATCTAGGAAAATATATAAGCAGTGTGTTCCTAATAGGAACAATTAAGCAGAACAAAGCTATAAGGTAGCAGGCACAGGTAGTAGAGCTACTAAAGGATTTGGGTATAGCAATACTAAATCTGCAGCAGGATAGTTAGGATTCTAAGTAGGTATAGCAGGCAAGCAACCTACTGTTTATAGAGTAGGTAATCTAGGAGAAGCAAAGAATACAGGCTGTTAAGGTAATTATACTGTACTTTAAGCTAGGTATAATAAGTCTAATCTACCTAGAAGAGCTTAGCTGCGTTTTATAGTTACAGCTAGAGTAACTTGTAGTATGCTGCCTAGAGGGATTTTGGCAGATTAAAAACATAGAGATAACGTGTCTATACACCAAGGTGTGCTTAGTAGATACGTTTAAAGCAATAGTAGCGGGAGTAAGGAAGTAGTTATAAGTAATAGAAGGTAGGAGATAAGAAACTATAATATAGACACTAGTTAGAGGCCTTTTAGATAGTTTAAACAGAGTAGAAGAATAGAGTTAAAAACTATGCAATATTTACTTCTACAGAGGGGCTGCTAGAGCAAACGTTACAACTATTTGTAAGGATACGTTAGTTTACGTATATTTAAGCGTAGAGATTTTATAGTGTTTAGACGTCTAGCAGATATAGTATAACAGATAATCTTGTTATATTAAATAAGTATGTGTTGTGTTAGTGCAGGTATAGCTACCCTATATGTTGTAGCTGTACTCTATATTGCTAAGTTCCTAGGGGTAGCTACTCTATAAGTAGTTATGCACAGAGTAATTAGTTGTTATTAGGTGTACTACTGCTCCTTACCTGTAATAGGGACTTGTGAGATTTTGTTAACTAGTAAGTTATATTACATTGTCTTAGCGTATAACCTATTATAAAGCCTTTATATAAAAAGTAAGCTAGATATGCTAGCACTATGCACCTTATTACGTGTAAGGTTGGCTTAAGACAGAGTCTATAAGTTGCTATCTAATAGTAGCTAAAGTAATATCTTGGCAGTAGCAACTAACTAATAGAAGCGTGTAGCAATAAGTAGGAAATAAGATAAATAAGCAGGTTGCAAGAGGGGTAGAAACCTTATAGTTAGATTATAAGCAAGACAATTCTAATAGACTATATAAGAGCCTGTAGCTACAGGTCTATTAAGACAACAATTGTATATAAAGCAGGATAGCTTTTCTATATTATAGTAAAGCACGCAACAAGAGCATTAGGAAAGGGTACGCTTAACAACAGACATATAGCAGATATAGAAGGAAGCTATACTTGCAGAGCAGGTATAGTGTATGTTAGACTAGGAAAGATTAAAACAGCCTGCAGGACGTGTTAAAGAAGACAAAGCAAATTAAGCAGAGGGAGAAGCAGGAACTAATATTAATAACTTAGCTAGAGGGCGTTTGCTTTTATATAGAGACTTTAGGTATAAACAAGAAAGATGTTCTAAGGTATCTTGTTGTGCCTATAATAGATACAATCCTAGCGCAGTATCTAAGAAGTAGCTATCTTTCTAATAACTAGCAAAAGGGCTAGTAGGTTTATATAAAGGGAGTAAAGTTAACCTTTATAGTTATGCACAATTATAAAGTAAGAGTGTCTAGCATTACGCATTTAAGGAAGGCTGTCCTAGAATACAGGATTTAAATAAGGCTAAATAACGTACTATTAATGTTTTTACTTAGGTATAAGCAAGAAAGGGGACTGCAGAGAATATATAGCCTCTAGGAGACTAGGTTTCTTAGTAACTATAATAGCCTATATAAGGTAGAAATAAGGCAATTTGCGGGTAATATAGATAGCAAAGTGCATTTTATAAACTAATTGCGTAATAGTAATAGTAGCATCTTTAAGTGTCTAATTGTTAAGGGACTAGGCAGCCTAATTAGAAGTATAGAGTTTTAGACAGGAAGCAAGGATAAACCTAGTTTCTATAAGCAGACTAGAAAGACTGTAAATCTAATAATTACAATACTAAGAGGGGAGACAGCTATAAAGACTACTGTGCACATGTACTTTAAGCTAAACTAAGAAATTAAATTTAAGATAGAGGAGGAGAATGTAGTTATAGGTAACCCTATCCAATATAAGGCGACGAGAGAGGCCCTTTACGCGGCGAAATTCGCTCAAAACTGCTTAGCGCGGAATTTACACAAGGTAATAAAGGGGCCAACTCGTAAAAAGTTTAGGGGCCGACTCTTCAACAATAGAACACTTAAGTGCTATTCTTCCTGTACAAACTTTGCTCGTGTATGTCTGAAACTTGTCTTTGTCGCGCAGCTTCTCTAATTTCGTAGTTTTGCTAATCAAGTAGGGTTAGGGTTTCTTAGAGTTAACTTAGGGTTACCGAAAAACACCACACACAGCGAGAACCCGATTTTTGGAATTCAGTCGTATTTTCGTGCTCAAACGGTCGCTCTCGACGCCAATTGACTAGCCAGCACCCGGCCGCAGCAGCCCACTGCGTCTGACGTGCCATGGCGACACCGTGGCCTCAGCAGCCCGCATGGCCCACCCCATTCCGCGAGCACGCTACACGCCTCAGCACCTACYTTCAGGACGCGCTGGCTTGTATCGATCGCACGCAGAGCCAGCCTGTGCCGGCAGACCTCGTCAAGGTCATYATCCACGGCACGCTGACGTTCATACTGAAAGTGCAACACGCGCCTGATCTTAGCACGGTGTGCGACGCGCTTAGCATCCTGCAAACAGAGGCCAAAGCGTCCACAGAAAACACTGCGCGAATGCTCGAGGCTGTCAAGCACGAGCTTAAGACTGACATTAAGAACACCGCCGATACCGTCCACGCAATCGCCACGAACGTACAACAGAACATAAGGAACGGAGAGGAAGCAAGGACTGCAGCCAAGGAGGCGGTAGAGGTGGGTAAAGCCAGCCTGGAGATGGCAAGACAGATCAAAAACGCAGGACCACAGACAGGCGGCGCGCTCAGTTATGCTGCAATGGCAGCGAGAGGCGCGCCGCTAGCAGGTACATCGAATACACAAGTTCCCAGAATGGCTCCCATGCAGACGCAGCGTGAAGTCGTCGTGACTATCAGAGACTCCACTACAGTGCTCAGCCTGCGGGCGATGAACCCGCGCAACCTTAACGCGCATGTAGAGCGCGCCATCGCGCAAAGCGGAAACGAACATATTAACAGCATCAAGGTGCTCTCGTCGAACCAGCTAAAGAGCGGCGATCTCAGTATCAGAACGGCGACCAACAAGGAGGTAGAAGCATTAAAGCAGTTCGCTGACGACTGGGTCCACCGCATCGGCAACAGGGCCACCTTGCGGATCACAACCTACGGCATCATCGCACACGGCATGCGCACCAGCACAATGGACATGGACAAGTTCGAGGAGACGAGGGATCAGCTGCTACTAGACAACAAGCCGTTCATCCCGCAGGCAGAGATCAAGTACATTGGGTGGTTGACACGCAACGCACCCACGAAAGCCGCCTCCAGCGTCATTATAGAGTTCAGCAAGGCAGAGGACGCCAACARGATCATTGACGAGGGCCTGATCTGGCAGGGCGAGGTCTTCCAGTGCGAGCGATACGAGCGACAGTGCCGAGTGAAGCAGTGCTTCAAGTGCCAACACTACGGCCACATAGGAACCCAGTGCAAGGCAACAATCGCATGTGGCTACTGCGCGCAACAACACGAGAGTAGGGACTGTCCGTCCAAGCTCGACCGGAACATACCCAGGAAGTGTGCCGCCTGCCGAGGCGAGCACGAAGCATGGAGCTACCAGTGCCCTACCAGGAAGGAAGAAAGGGCGAAAGCGAGAGCTGCATACGACGTACGCCCATACTACCATCCAGTCGCGGAGACACCAAGGAACAACATCCCACTGGAGACACCGGCGGCTACTGTCCGAAGGAGCAGACCGGCCCAGGGCCCTGCATCAACGCAGCCGGCCTCGATCACCAGGAACCGATCGCAAACTGGACGAGGACAGAAGAGGACTAACGCAGGCACAAGCGTCGACTCAGCAGAGCAACAGAACCCCTCAACGCAAGCAAGCGGCAGCCAAAGGCCGCAGAGGCACATCATACCTACCCGAAGGGCCATGGAAGCAACTGGGAACAGCACGCAGCAGACACAGAGCGGCATCAGCCAGCACATGGAAATCGACTCTGGAAACGAAGCATGAATAGATACAACAGACTGAACATACTACAGTACAACGTGAGAAGGTCGAGAGACATGGTCATGGCGTCGCTGCTGCGCGACCCGGGGATCGATGACTTCGACATCATCGCCATCCAAGAGCCGTGGAAGAACCCGTACACGGCCACCACTCACCACCCAGCTAAGGACAGGTTCCACCTCTGCTACCCAACGGGAGATGCGGGAGGCCAAGCACGGGTCTGCTTCTTCGTCAACAAGAGAATAGATCAGACAAAGTGGCGCTTTGAGGAGCGAACAAGAGACATTTGTTCTATTATTATCAACATAGACCCAACAGACAATCGGCAAAGTCAAGAACAGCTCATCGTCCACAACGTCTACAACCCGCCAAAGACCTCAAACAACCGGCAGAGTGCATTACCGCAGGTGCGGGAGGCGCTGAGGCATTACCAGACAAACGAACAGTTGCTGCTTGGTGACTTCAATCTGCACCACCCCCTATGGGGAGGATTGAACAGGGAGGTCACCGATCTTGAGTCAGAAGACCTGATAGACATCATAGAGGACTTTGCGCTCCACAACACCCTCCCGCCGGGCACAGTAACATACGAAGAAGGCCGATCGCAGTCTACAATCGATCTCTGCCTCGTTACAACGGGGCTGATCGAGCAAGTCATCAAAAGCGAAGTAGACAGAAGCCTAGACCACGACTCAGACCATCTGCCCATAAGCACAACGCTAGATCTCACAGTGCAATGTCTCGAGAAGAAGCCGCGGAAAGACTGGAAAAGACTGAACGAGAAACTGTACACGGAAGCGTTGACGCGCTCTCTGCCTCCCCTTCGAAGACCACTCACAAAGACAGCGCTCGACTCCTACACGGCTGAGGTGACMGCAGCAATCCAGGACGCGATACACGAAGCAGTGCCCGAGACTCATCCCTCCACCTACACGCGCGAGGGATGGACTGAGGAATGCAGAGCGGTGCTCGCTGAGACAAAACGACTAAAGAGAGCGCACAGTCGACAGCACACGGAAGAGACGTGGGAAGCATACCGCGCCGCGAGAAACCACAAAGCAAGAACGATCAGTAAAGCACTGCGTAAAGCACACAGAGACCGTATCGAGCGGGCATCTGAGTCGCCAGACGCGCTGTGGAAGCTAGCGAAGTGGGCACGCACGAGGCGCGACCAGYCTACCAGATCCATACCGACYATACATCACCCTGACACACAAGAAGAACTCATCGACCCCGCGGACAAAGCCGAGCTGTTTCGAGACGTCTTCTTCCCAACMCCACCTGAAGCAGACTTAGGAGACATAGAGCACGCTACGTACAACGGCCAGATTGACATGCCACTAATTGAGGAGAAGGAGGTGCGCACAGCGATACAAGCGGCATCACCCCTCAAGGCCCCAGGCCCGGATGGAATCACGAACAAGGCACTGCAAGCCGGAATCGATCTGATTGCAGCCCATCTGACGAGGATCTTCAACCAAAGTCTGCGGCTGGGCTACTGCCCGGTCTCATTCCGAGCGTCTATCACAGCAGTCTTGCGCAAACCAGGCAAACCCGACTACGCGGTCCCCAAAGCATACCGTCCCATCGCACTACTCAACACCATTGGCAAGGTCATGGATGCGGTGGTGGCACGGAGACTGAGTTACCTCGTCGAGACCCACCACGTGCTACCACCGACCCATATGGGTGGAAGGAAGCATCGATCCACCGAGCACGCACTACACGCTGTCACAGCGAAGATCTACGAACAGTGGAACAACGGTAAAGACGGCCAGGTAGCCAGTCTCCTGCTGCTAGACGTATCTGGAGCCTTTGACAACGTGTCTCACAAGCGGCTGCTCCACAACCTGCGAAAGCGGAAGGTCGACGAGAACACGGTGCGCTGGATAGCCAGCTTCTTGAGCGACAGGCACACCCATGTACTGGTTGACGGATTCAAATCCCAAGAATACGCAATCAACACGGGCATCCCGCAGGGAGTTGTTTCTGAACAGCACGTGACGAGGTGGCGTATCTGCCTACAAGGCAGATACGCCACGATGGAGTATAAGGTTTGTCTGCCTATGGAGGCTGGAACTATAGACATGTACATAAGTCCCTGGAAACCCATAGGTCAATGGTTACACTTGAAGAATCACATTTTCAACTCAAGGATCGCCCCTCTCCCCTCTGCTCTATATCCTTTACAACGCTGATTTGGTCGAACAGTGCAACGAGCAGACAGACGCCATGTCCACAGGATACATTGATGATGTGGCCATCCTCGCGTGGGGTAAGACCACAGAAGGAACGTGCGAAACACTGGGCGCGATACTCGAGAAAGCACAGCGATGGGCAACCACACACGCCTCGGTCTTCGCTCCCGATAAGTTCCAGCTGACCCACTTCACAAGATCGCGCAAACGCATCAACGTCGACGCGGCCATCCAGACAGAGTGGGGCGAGATAAAGCCGGCACCAACGTGCAAGTACCTAGGCTTGACGCTAGACACCAAGCTGAGGTGGAAAGAGCATATAGAGACGATCAGACAGAAGACAACTCGCACAGTGCACACGCTGAGCAGCTTGGGCAGCTCCACCTGGGGCGTCCGRCTGCAAGACATGCGCAGACTGTACGAAGCCATYGCGCTGCCACAGATGATGTACGCGTGCTCCATCTGGTCCAACGCCAACCTCAACGAYAAGAAGCGCGGCTACACGCACAAGACGGTCGACGCCCTGCGCAGCATCCAAGCAAGAGCAGCGAGAAGCATCTGCGGCGCCTACCGAGCGACATCAAGGGTCGCCCTCGACGTGGAGACATTCCTTCTTCCTGTCGAGCAGCAGATCTGGAAGCACAACGCGGACATCGTCGCACGACTCTCTTCGTCCAGGGCCGTCGCGCAGACTGCGTGCTACGAGCCACGCGAGCCGGTACCAGTGGTCATCGACAAGAAYTACAGGGCACACAAAAGCCCYTGGCAGAAAGCCTACGAGGCACTGAGGAGCAAGCAGGTGCGCGATCTCGACAAGCAAGAGCCCATCCCCCCGTTCATCTCACCCCCATGGCAGCGAGGGCCACATACCTACATCGACAGCGACGCGGACAAGGCCCGCGAACGCCATGATCGAGAATGCGCAACAAACAAGAGCCTCAGCATCTACACGGACGGCAGCGGCATCGAGGGCGAGATCGGCTCCGCAGCAGTGTGCCCGCTAACACAACAGACGCTATCCGTACACATGGGAGCGGACACACTGTCGACAGTATACGCAGCGGAGCTGCAGGGCATCAGCCTGGCACTGCAGATCGCGAAGGAGTATGCAGACGAGGACGGCGAACGAAAACAGATAGCCATATACACAGACAACCAGGCCGCTATATGGTCTATAGCCAAGGCGGAGGGGCAATCAGGGGCGTACATCCTCAAGGAGATTGCGCAACAGGTCCTGGAGCTCCAGGACAAAGGATACTCGGTGACCGTCCGATGGAT
>BCGR01000030.1:27729-113579 GCA_001599375.1 Phoma herbarum
CGACGGGAGCATCTTGAAGTTCTGTCCGAGCCTGCTGCCGCCGTCGCCGCCTACGTTGAAGTTGAAGGTCGACCATGCTCCATCAGCGCCATCGAAGGAGCCGCTGGGCCGCACGGCGATCGGGAGCGGCGCGCGGGTGGCCATCGCGACCGTTCGCCCCGCGCTTCGTTCGACCAAGAGGCCCGTCGTGCAGGGTGGAGGTGGAGGTGGAGGGGAGGGGGAGGTGGAGGTGGAGGGGAAGGTGGAGGTGGAGGTGAAGGGACAAGCGAACGTGACAGCAAGAGCGAATGCCAGGGCGAGGACGGCGAGGGCCAGGGCAAAGTCTACATCATCAGCACCAAAGCCCAGCAGTCGATCACCCGCCCGTGTCGCAGCTGCCGTTACTCTGGACCTGGTCTCCCGTGGCGTGTGCTAAGCAGAGCCGGGAGCTTTGGCTTACGCAGCTGCAGACGACAAGCCGTGCGGCTGTTGTCCAGCACCTAGCGCCAGAAGGACGGCCATCATCAGAGGTTAGACGGCAGTCTTTCCCATCGAGCTGGACGCGAGCTCTACAGCCTCCGTTCGCTGTAATATGTTGCAGGGGGGGCAGTCGAGCCGGCGCGGTGAACGTGCGTGATCTTGCCTCCAACCACCACGCTGCGCCCGAACAGCGCACTGATCACGCAGTCGTTATTACTTTACCTAAACTTGACATATCGTTCTCGATTCTTGACTCTTGCCGTTTGATCCACTCTTCCTTTGCCCTATACTTAGAACAGCTGTCACGGTATTACGGGTGCGACCGCAACCGCTGACGCAGACGTTGCTGGTCGTCCGGTCCTTGCTGTCTCGATGTCTTGCTGTCTCGATGTCTTGCTGTCTCGATATCTTGGCATCCCGCCGTCTTGCTGTCCCGCTGTCTTGCTGTCCCGCTGTCTTGCTGTCCCGCTGTCTTGCTGTCCCGCTGTCTTGCTGTCCCGCTGTCTTGCTGTCTCGATGTCTCGCCAACAATACCATCTCACGGTGTCAGGTAAYCAGAGAGAACCTGCTCCAACGGCACGCCACTCAAACCGACTGTACCCAACGCGACATACCTCTAGTCCACCACGCCGCTGGCCGGCCGCTGTCGAGCACGCCGTCGCCGCCCTCCCACTAGCGAGATGGAGCCTGCTCGTCCTTCGCTGTGCGTGCGGCCTTCGCTGACAGACACTGCTCAGACCGCAGGCGATCGACCGTCAAATGCCGTTGCGAGTAGAAGGCTCGGTCATGACCAGGCCTGCAGCTTGCAAGACAGACCGGCCCGCCTTGCTTATGCAACGCCGCCGAAGCTGACAGACCTTTGGTGTATGTGAGCCGGACGCTGGTGTAGGTGACATTGCATCACTCCCTTTGCTAGGTTATATCAGTGTCCCGGCCGGCTATGGCAGCGGGGGGCCGGGTGGGACGTTTGTCCAGCTCTTCCAGCTCAGCTTGTAGCGGTCGATGCAGAGCTCGTCAGCGTGCCGCTGGTCGCTGCTACGGTCGAGGCCCAGCCCGAGACACACTGGGGGAAGGCGACGGTTGAGCAAAAGACCGCCCAAGAAGCTTCTGGAGAGGCTCGCTGAGGGTCCGGCCGAAGAGTTGCTCGAAAACTGCCGGAGAACGAGGAACGCACGTAGGCGCGCAGTCCGCAGCGATCGCGTCGATGGACCCTAACTCTCTGCAGGGTCTCCTTCGGCAAGCTGGAGCCTGGCTGCCGCTTCTACATCGATATCACACTGCTGAAACTCGATGTCG
The DNA here is from genome assembly GCA_001599375.1 of Phoma herbarum. Taxonomy (NCBI): domain Eukaryota; kingdom Fungi; phylum Ascomycota; class Dothideomycetes; order Pleosporales; family Didymellaceae; genus Phoma; species Phoma herbarum. The sequence goes on from BCGR01000030.1 coordinate 29,485, forward strand.
CACTTCTGCATCTCGAKAGACAGTCCTCGTGCACCTACAGGCACTGCCGCCTAGTGAAGTCCAGCGYGCCCAACCTAGGCTTCATCGACGAGACGTCCCASCCCCCGGGCATCACTGGCTCGAGCGCCAATACGGTGCTGCAGCTGGTGCTCGTGCAGAACGACGAGCAGGTGCTGCAGGCCGACGATCGATTCCGCATGGACAAGGTAGAGGAAAGGGAGCTGCTCGAGTCTTCTGACATGGTCGTATGGCGCAACCGGGGGCTTCGTCCGGACTACATTGACATCACGAAGTGCTCTATTCACTACTCCTCTGACGACGAGTGCGAGAGCGAGGACGAGGGTGAGAGCGAGAGTGAGAGCGAGAGTGAGGGCGACAGTGAGGTCCAGAGTGAGGGCGAGAGTGAGGGCGACAGTGAGGTCCAGAGTGAGGGCGAGAGTGAGGGCGACAGTGAGGTCCAGAGTGAGGGCGAGAGTGAGGGCGATAGCGAGAGCGGCACGATGCTGTGCGAGTGGCTCTCATGAACTTCGCTGACGGGGCGACGAACGCGCTCTTTCCAAGCTCAGCTCAGTCTTGCCCAGCTCAGGTCAGCGCGTCCGCAAATACGGCGAGGTGTGCGAGAGCGCTTGTATGTARACGCACTGTTTGTGACTATGTAGAGCGATGCTGCATCATTGGCCCACGCTTTCGTTTTGTTTCCCAGGCCCTGCACAGACCCCGTGCGGGCAACGGCTTCCCTCGTGCCTCGCGCTGCAGTGACCTGCGAACAGATGTGATTGTGGTCGACGCACGGCGAGGGTGGAGATTGCGTGATTGCGACGCGCTGCCCACTTGCTCAGATGCGAGGCGATCGAGGTGGGTGGAGACAGACGCTAGTTATCGTGGGGCAGTTGCACGAACGCTCGTTAGCTCCTCTTAGACCTATGCAAGGCCCCGTTCTCTGTGTGCTGAGTTGTGCGTGGAGACTTGCGGATGCTAGTTCGTGTCGAGTTATGATCTGCGTGTGTGCGACTCGCGCGCAGCACGTCTGCGAACACTGCCCGAGAGACCCCACGACCGACAAGGTCAACGACCGAGCTGACGACTGACGACTGATGGATAGTAGTTAGCCGCTTGGGCGGATACGACGTTGATGTCGGCGTGATGTTAGCGATGGAGAGCGCGCCTTGTGCCCGTGCCACCGTCAGAACATCGCGCTATTCAGCGAGCGCGCTCGGTCGCGGCCGTCATGCAGCACGGCTTGTGCGGCGCAGCGGAACATCTCTGTCCCCTGGCTCAAGCACCACCGAACAGCGCCGGTCGCCTGCGGAAGGGCACGAGCGACCGTGACTTCTCGCGGCGCCGGTCAGTCTGCATGCGTCGTGGGCAACCGGTCGACCGTTTCCCGCAGCAGCGKCGTGCAGTGCACGCCCGYCCACCGAGGTGCGAGCCTTGTCGTACCTCCAACCACACCACRCGATCGCAATTRCCGCGGAGCCAGGTATTGCTGCACGAACAGCTAGCCGAGGGAACGCCTAGCGCGTTTCTGCTTGCCATCTAGCGTMGCGATCGAGAGGAGGGAGGACGCCTGAGCTCGAGCGGCACGGGGAGCGTATCCGGGCGCAGGTACGACGAGGACCAGGTTCGGCGATGAGGCTCTGGGGTATGCGAGCTAGCGCGGGGAACTATGGCGTTCGTCCAACGTCGCGCGACAAAGGCTTGCCGTGAGCAGAGAGAYGCATGGTGCGCCACGTGGCAGCCTGCGCGAAGCGAAGTGCCTTGCGTCTCGTACTTGAAAGCCTCTCCCCTCACGCGCTTCGCAACTGCCGTCTCGCGCGCGTCTGTAATCGTCCGATCGGCAGCTCGCCCTTCATGTCCCTCGATCCTTGATGAACGACAATGCTTGGAAACGCCCACAGCTCGCGATCAGAGATAGGAACCGTTCGCTCGGGTGGRTTCGTTCGACTTCGACTCTTTGCCGCAGTGAATGCGGCTAGCATCAGCACGTGACCGAGAGTAATTACACGGAAAATGGGGAGACGGGTGAGGTACRGGCTCAGCAGCTGGTGGGCAGAGACGCGCTTTGCACCCCGACGTGRGACGAGTAAGGGCTCCAGGAGGTCAGCTGTCAACGTCTGACCACTGCCAAAGCCACGTATCGACAAGTCCTTATGCCAGCAACTCTGCATGACCACCGCCCGATCAACCTCCACGGATCAACGCATCGGCGCCTCGAGGCCGGTCACGACAGCCTCAGCAGCAGGGACCGAGGCCAACGACAGAAAAGCAGGGCGCACAGCAGCAAGGGGTGGGAGCTTGCCAAGCCGATCTATCGAGAGGCACAGCTAGAGCGTTCCTTCTCAGCMCCCCGCCACAGCACGGGCGTGCTCTGGGGAACGCTGCACCACYGGCGCCTGCGCGCACCCGAGTCGAAGCACGACTGCTTGTGAGAGGCGAAGAAGTCGTTTGGCTTGGTCGTCGGCCGCAGAGACAGACGGTTGACCTTGCGGCATGCTCGCAGTGCAAAAGCAGTGCCGGTGCCGGTGCCGACGCCAGTGCTGGTACAGTAYGACAGGGYTCGGGGATGAGCAGACTGCAGCGTTGCGGCGCTGTTGCTCTTTGACGACGATCGCTTCGGTCGAGACAGCACGTTGCAAACCTATGCAGGGTCCATCCGCACACGATTGGACGGCAGGCGAGGCACAGCGGTGCTCCTGGGGCTTATTTGTCAGTGACGCCAGGAGAATTGCCTGTTTGGGCGCCGTCGTCGGGTCATTTCACCCACGCCACCGCTGTTGGAAACCAGCTGCTTGGAGCGCGCCAGACATCGTCAGCGTGCCGTCGACGGCCAATCTACGGAGCACGCAGGCCGAGCCAACGTGCGGGACACGACGTAGGCCCGCCGCCATATATGGTCCGCGACGAGACATGCGTGCTGGAGCGACCATCCACATGCTTTGAGGGCCGCAGCGGCAATTGCACCGAACCCAAGACTTCTACCTGCAAGAAGAACAGTGGAGCGATGAACGCCGTGGTCGACCATCCGATGCAGAGCCAGCCAGAGCAGAGGAGTGCAAGCCCGAAGCAGTATCCACAGCTGTACGGTGAGTGAGAACATAGCACTCGACAAGACGGACACGGACTGACAGTGCGGAAGGACCGCCCACAGCCACGAGCACACCGCCAGCGCCAGAGAGCATTGTCGCCGACCTGGTGCATCACACCAACGGCTCGTATGTGCAGCCGCAGCCGCAGCCGCAGCCGCCGCAGCAGCAGCAGCAGAGTTATTGCGCACCGAACAGCGGACCTCATGACTGCGGATCTCATGAATGGGCATCTTATAACCACAGATTTCAAGACCACAGACCTTATGACCCTAGATCTTATAACTACAGATTTTATGACAGCTGGTCCGATCAGCCTCCGATGCGCCCGGGCTGGTGCTCCTATGGAACCGGCGCGCAAGTCGGCCACGAGAGGTACAGCAACGCGTGGCCCGGCGAATACCCTCATCAATATCCTCCTACTACCATGCCTCGATATCAAGTTCCTGCTTCCCATCATGCCTCTCAAGCGTCGTATTCCGCATCAGAGACCGGCAGTAGGTCGATAGGTTCCGCTGAGCTCCAAGGGTGGTACGAGCCTCCACCCCAGTCGTTGCTTGCGGCGAATAGCGCACATTACGCCCAGTCGCACGACCGCTCACTTCCAGGTCCCTGCATGCAGCAGCAGGCGCAGCAGCAGCAAATGCAATGCGGAGGCTACTGCTCGGGTAGACTGGACGAGCCGGCTGTTCTAGTTGTAATGCAGCTACATCGAGGCGTTCTGAGGCCTATCTCCACGTCTCACCTACCGCAGCAGTGTCTCGAAGCACCGCCCCCAGCGACAGCGGAGACAGTCGCCAGCACCTGGCCCTGAGTACTGCACAGCTCACGTACAACTCACGGATCCGGAACGAGCAACGGACAGCATGGGGCTCCGTCCGTCCCGCATCGGGACGACGAGATCAATGAGAGCGGTGTCGCTCTCCAGCTGGACCACGAGAGCGGCGAGTGTACTGCGAGCTGAAACAGCAACATCGAGGTCACGTCATGCAGGGAAAGGCTGCGCGCCGGGTTGGCCTTCCAGCGTCTTTATTCGGATAGCAGACTGCAACCGTTGCTAGTATTATTACTCTACTCAAAMTGGAACGTTCCAACCCATCTTGCCGCGTTCGTGGACCCATGTCGAATATTACGCAAGCGGCCCGAGCTCCCCGGGCGGCTCAAGCTTCTGTGTGCCCTGCAGCAGGCTGCGACTTCATCTGACAGGTGGGCCTGCTGATCTGATCAGGGGGCTTCTGCCCGCTCGGGCTGCCGTTACGGTCCCGTGACTCTTTGATTTTTGCGGCTACAGACACTGTGACGCCGAAATGCCATCGCTCTGTGATGCCAAGGTGTCAACGCTCGTCTTCGAAAAAAAGCTTTGCTGCACTCACTTGTGGCAGGGCAGTCTGGCGTCGGGCTCAAGGGCTTCTTGACGGGCTGACGAAGCCAGAGGAAGACGATGAGGCAGCACATTTTTGGGACTCTGACTGGGTGCCAGGTGCACCAAAGGGTCTTGCAGGACCCAAGTTATAGCGGCAAGCCAGCAGCACACGCGACGGGATCTGCACTCTGATTCCTGCGCTTGTCATGCATGGATGGACTGAGATGTGTCATGCTCGTCAAGGCTTCAGCGTACGCCGGCGCTGGGTGCATAGCTGTAATTGCTGGCGTACGCGCGTCGCTGCGCCGTACAGAACCGCATCCACTGTTCGTAGCAGCTTTGGTCAGTGTAGCTGTTCTTGATACCATCTGGCTTTGCTGCGTTGTGCGATCTCGTCGATATTCGCTTCACCTCTTGATTTGTCACAGCAGGCTTACAGCTCGATCCGCCAATGTTCTTCCGGACGGGCTCATTCCCTGGTGCGATAGACCCATTGCCATGGACTAAGCAAACTTAGGTCACATGACAGTGAGCCCCCAACAAAAGCGCGCAATGGTGCGCAAACCGGATGCTGGCACTTAAAAAATGATACGCTCAATTCCACTGCTGCACTTTTGTCCAGATATGTTCACTGTACTGCCGCATCACTCGGGTATCCGGCTTTGAACCCATCTTGGGGCATCTTCTACCTTCAAGTATGCTATGCGCTGTATGAGTTACCGCCTTTTTAACGGGGCCGTCGTTATCTCGGCGGGCTTCCGACTAACACTTTCAAACTGACGCCTTAAACAAGGTGTCTGAAGACCACCGTACCATTGCTTGAATGATGATCTCATTAATGCATGTTGATTACTGCATCTTTCTAATGTCCACTGCAGCATCGCTCTTTGCTGCTGTAGCACTTTGGGTCTCCACCAACGACAATAGCCACTGCATCACCTCAATATGTCATACAGTTCAACTTGCCGCGTCTCAGGAAACTGGACCTCACCAGCTAAAATCACAGCTTGCGCACTGAATCTTAGCCGAGTTGGTCAAGAGAAGGAACTGACATGAGAACCTCTATCGAACACCACGCGCTGAAAGGCCACCGAGAACGGACATACAGCGCCGCCGACTTCCGTGAGACGCAAACAACGTAATCGCTGTATGGCAACGCTTTCTGCAAAGGGTCCCCTAATTCCTTTCGTCCCCCATCAGCAGACCTGCGCATTATGTGAGCTCTTTCTGAGACTGTACAATGCCTTGAAGGCTAGCGAAGAAGACTACGTTGTATTGCTTGACAGAGGACCCAAGCACCATGGCCGCATTCGAGCGTACAAACAGTTCCGGAGAGCCAGGATTGGTCTCGAGAACTCTCCGATCAGCGTATGTCATGAGGCGACGTCACTTCAGCGAATCCAAGACCCGGAAGAAGCACAAGCTCCGAAACTTAGAGACGCTCAAAAGATCGCGAATGGGACATCACCAGACGGCGTACCGTCGATAGCAGCCTCATCCGCACGGAAGCGCAGACCAGCGTACGTGTCTAGCATCCCGAGACAAGGGCGTAAGCGGATCAGGTTCGATAAAGACGTTAAAGAACGTCCGGAGTACAGGAAGACTTTGGAATTTCATCGACGTGCTGGGGAGTGCGTCCCCGGTCGCTACGCAGCAAGCAAAGGCCGTGAGTATCAGGATACAAGTGGCTATACTATGTCCTTCGTAAAGTTCACAGGTCAGAAAAAAACCAGGTTCGAAACTTGTTGAGGTTGCACCGAAGGATGAGACATATGGTGGAGAAGAGCAGTTATCTGCACTTGCCAAATAATACTCGTACTTAGACCTGGTGTTTTAGCACCAGGATCGATTGCTGTGGAGCGTCTGCTCAAAATCCATACTGGCATTGAGACATTCGTCGGTAGTGAGATGGGCCTCGCTGGATGTTGTCTACGGTGGACATCAGTGTGAGGGCACAAAAGATGCCTCACAACACCTCAAAGGGCTTCTGCGCCGGGTCAATGTTACCAACACGTGATCGTGACCAAAGCGTTTGCATCGAGTCTAGCATTGTCAAGCTGCACAATTACTGGTCTCTCCACTTTGGCTCACACATGGGGAAGTGCAGCGTCCAGGGTACACGAACGCCCTTAATGCTTGGGTGATGGCAGGGATCATGGCTCGTGAATTGGTTCCAGGGAATACGAATGGTGCAAGGGTGCCCTGGCTTCTCCGATCCTTTAACGTCGAGACGAGGAATCAAAGATTCTCGTGAAAATTACGCTTCCACTGTGTCTTAAGCTTCCGTCGTACTTACGTTGTCGTATAGGAGAATAAGATCCAACCTTCGCTTCCTATCTCTCGATCGTTCCCGAAATTCTGTTGTCCGCAACCAAGCATGCCCGCTACGAACTGGAAGCCGTATTCACGGAAAAAGCCAAATTCGGCCAACAACAAGCAAGCGGCCATTGTCATCGGCGCCGTAATCGGTGCTTCCGCTCTCATCGCACTGACACTTCTCCTGTGGAATCGATTGAGGAGACGCAGAGCCAAGGCTGGGTCTCGTGAAGAGTCCGGTTCCAACCGTGGTCCGATTTCCCTGGCTACTACGCTGCCTGGGCTCATGGAACAAGGAATCATCAGGGAGCCTCCACCAGTATACACAAGGAGTCCAGATCCGGAAGGAACGCCTCGCGCGGACTTCACCAATCTTGAAGAGCCACATCAAGTTGTATCAAGCAGGCAGACGCTCATGCGCACAGTATTCGATCACTTCCTGACAGTTGAGATCACTCTGTACAGGTGTGCTTGAATATTCTTGCGAGCAAGTAATAACAGGAGAGTTGGGGGAAGGGGGTGGGACAGACTACTCACCGATACGAATTTGTTAATTTCCCCTGGTTGCGCATAATCAATCTCCTAGGCTCTGTTCGTATCTCAAGATAACTCTGGACGAAAACGCTACAATAAACGCAGAAGCCTCCATGACAACATGATCGATACTTGGAAACTGATTCCAGACTCTGTATTGGTAATTGTTGAATTGTGCTCAGCCCCCTTTCCGCACTTCTATAAATCTGTTGTGAGATGGATAGCACCCCCTGAATGTGATGATTCTCACTGAGAATCGCTTCTGATTGGCTGATCGCCGTATAATCCCAATCAAAAGGAAAACAGCCAATGAGAGTATAAGGCTGGCAGACGCTCCAGCATAACGCTGGGTCTCATTCATTATTTCTGGTCCATGGCGTTGTTCGCTACGCAGGGGAGCGTGATAGTCACGGAAGTCAGGATCAGAGCCTACTCAACTGAGAGTTCATCCAGTCGGACAGCCTTGGCCACTGTTACCGATCAAAGATCCCAACTTTACGCATCGCACGGCCGAACCAACGCAACGATGTTCGTTTCGACGCAGTCATATGTATAGGCTCATGGCTCAGACCAAAGCAGGGAAGCGTCCATACCTTGTCTTACTGCGGCAGTCACGCAGACAGAGGTTTGAAATGTGTCGATCAGATCCGCGCTGTACGTGCCACGTACTTCGGGAAGGGTCAGCCATTCGATGTCAGGAATGCTGGAAGGTTCCCTGGCCCTTATCGCCGAGAGAACTATATCCTGGCCCTTTGCTGTGATGCATATGTATAGAGTCATGTTCCCCTCCTGTCTTAGAAGATCCCGGTAATCATCAGGAAGACGGACTATATACTCTTGTAGGAACATCGTGTCTTCAAGCTTCGATACGAGGAATCCCTCTCTGTTCGGGTATGGAATCAACGGATCTGCAGTGCGGATCTCTAGATGATGCGAGATCTCTTCATGATCATCGCTGTCAGTCGCGTCGATGGAAACGTTCATTGCAACTAGATGACTTGGCATCTCATAGGGCGTCTTGTACTGCTTTTTGCGTGCTAGGATGGTCTTCGAGGGCGAGAGCAGCCGCACTGACTCGCTGTTTGCAAGGCGATCACCTTGCTTGCACATCAATAGCGCTTCGAGTCCTCCGTTCGAGCTGTCTTGCGTAACAAGATAGTGTTGTGGTGCGGAGCACCAAGCAGCGCGTTCGGGATGTAAGACTAGGCTCTGCAGCCCGTTAATTACATCATTTCCACTGTCGTCGTCAGCACGTCCAAGGATCGCATACTCGAACTGAGCCCCGATCAACGTACTCAGAGTCACACCGCTCAAACTGCGGCTCTGGGCGAAGGTCACCAAGAGCTGAACGGAGCTCAAGGCTTTGACAGTATCCTCCAATACAAATGATATGCTTGGTGACTGTCAGAAGCAAGATGTTACAAAGGAGTTCTCCAGCTTACTGTTAAGTCTCTTGCGGTCATGTTTTTGATCTCAACGAGCATGCGTTGGATCAGACCTTTGACTTCGTCCGCAAGATCAGAAGAGGCTTTCTCCACTGTCGTCATCAGTTCTGGTGTCGGAACGCATGAGATGTGATCAAGCAGTGCGTTCTCCCGTGCCGACTTCAAATTCCTCTTGTAGTTGAGTTCAAACTGATTCCACCACAGCTCCGTCGCACGATCGAAGCTTTCGGAGCTCATGAACGCTTTCACATCAGTTGAAGTGCACTCTTTGTATACGTCAATCTGGCTTTGGCCGTACCGCCGAGCTATCGAGTTGATTGAGTGTGCGCCGATGTTCAATCCTCTCGTCGCAAAGATGAGTGTGGTCAGAGATTCTTCATTGTTAGTTATCTCAAGGCAAGCACAGTCCTGATGGCCGTCAGAGAAGAAGATGGAGAGAGCTATCACTAACTTACGATTGTGCTTTTCCCACCATCGACTACGAGCACGATGTCGCCAGCCTCGAATCCACAGTAGCGCGAGCCATGCAACGCGGCAGTAGCCTCTTCGGACACAGCGACGTTAAAGCTTCGGCCTAAGCGAGTTCTTCCGAAGAAATCCCGCAGCTTCTGCACGGACTGCGGGCTGAAATGTGCGGGGTGTGCTATGGCGATAGTTATCGTACTACCAGGGCTCACTCGCTTCGTAAGAGGCCCCAAACGGTCGCTCCACCATTTCTCAAGCACTTCGTCGATTGTTATGTCGAGTTCAAGATCTTTGATCCTCTTCCGCTCGCTGGCTAGAAAGTCGGATTCCATATCGAACAGCCGCTTCAAGTTCTCAAATCGGACGTTAGACGCAGAGGATAGCCACATATTGCTTGCCGTCCTCCCCGTTAATAGCTTCTTTTCATTTCTGTCGTACACAACGAGCGATGGCTCGGCTGTGCATATACCCGGAATCGATATGAATTGGCGCCAGTAGGACGCACCCCAATCAATGCATACATAAACGCCTTGCGTTGGCGCGGTCTGTGGTGTCTCAGCCCTGTCGTTCCGTCGTTGTATCTTTTTCTTCCTCCTCGCTTGACGTTTCCTGGCTCGTGTTCCAGATGTATGCCCATGTCCCATGGCCGACAACAATACTACCGCGAAAGACTCGATTGAGCCACGCTGAAGAAGCTTGTCGCAGGGCTATATATAGCGGCTGCATGTACGCGAGCCGAGGGTGTCATCGATTACGGAGCGGGTCAGCTCTAATGGCCTAAAGCTCAATCAACTGCTTCTAGCCTGTTCCAATCTGTTCTGATACAAAGCTGCCCATTTCATTAATGAAGTGCCCCTGTCGCGCTGATTGGATGATGACAAATGAACTCGGGCTTTCGTGCTGCGTCTCAAAACTTAGATCAACAAACGACTTCTGACCAATCGTAAAGGCGCCTTCGCCGTTATCTGGATGCAGAGCTGTCCACACTCCCTATGATGAGTACAGATGAGTTGCTTGCAAGTAAGACTATTCCATTTGTCGGTGTAGTTAGCGATTGACCTGCTGTTGCCCAGCTCGGCATCAGCACTCTCAGAGAAGTAATCCAGGAAATCCTGAGCAGCCTGCTCGTCAGGTAGCTCTACGATCACATTCAGATCGCCCAAAGGACTGTCAACACTGGCTTTGATGATCGTACTGATGTCCTCAGATATGACTGTCCAAGCAGGCTTCCGGGAGTAGTCACGCCACAGCGCCTTGGAATCCCAATAGCGCCTATCGTGTATGTATATCGAGAGCCGCTTTGTGCCTCTGGTATGGTGACGAAACCATCCGTCATGCAAACGGTAGCCCATGTCTCGGCATGAACTTGTCGCAACACAAACTTCTCGCTCTGTCGCCAACACGAAAAGAAGTTCGTCAAGAAAGCTCTTACTCACGAGCAGTAAGGCAGTTTGAACATAACGATTAGCTCTCACCGTAAGAGCACCCTCCAGTTTGATCCACATTTTTGTGGCTCTTACTGGGAGCAGGTCTGCATACACGAGCCTGCGCAGCTCCAAAGGCATCGATTGAAACGGAAACGGCATAGTAGCGCCTGGAACTGGTTTGTCTATTCGTCTGCCGCTGCAGAATATATCTATCAAAGCGATGCTGATGCATCAAAACGCGTTCCGCTCTGGCATGACGATCTATCATAGTCATCCAACACGATCACCTTGAAAAGTGAGACTCACATTCGGAGATCGTCGCGGCTCTTGAGACACTTGGCAGGCAAAGACAGAAGTAGCGCAAGACCTGCATGCATTTTCCTCGACCCTCGTGCACTACACGCTGACAGCAAGGCTTTTACAGCTTTCTTTAATCCACTATGATAGGAGGTTGAGATCAGGTCGTCTTCAGAAAGCTCACCATGATGTCACAGATAGATTGTATCAAATTCCAAGCGCATTGAAAGGTGGCTCGAGATCCTCTACCCGAAAGACAGAGACTTTGTGGTGAGATTAAGCTGAGCGACCCTGCAGTCGGTAGATGTCAGTTAGAAAGGCAGCCACGAAACACAAAACCAACTAGAAAGCAAGGTCATTGCGAGAGCATCTCTTTCCAGCAAGTGGGTCAACAACTGGAGCACAACCTGGTTACTGAGTGCGAAGATCGACTCGTGTGAAAGTAACCAACAAAATCGCGGATGTCCACAAGGCCAACGAGCAGTCCCTGTAGGAGTGGGAGTTCAGATTGACGTTTCAACGGCGCATGAGAAGGTCCTGCTGCCGCTTATCCCTCTCCCCGCTGAGCCTCGCATCTATCAGGTTTGTTGACCGCACTTCGTAACGTGGCCATGATGCAACAAGCTTACACACATGTTATCCACAGTTGTGACAAATTGTTGGTGCTGCTTGTGCAGAGTTTCGATGCTCTATTCTCTCCTTGCGTGTGTATCGACCCCAAATGAGGCTGTCTACAGAAGTGCGATGTACTGTAGAGGCGCCAGAGTCGGACCAAGGACGCCAAAGTTCTAAGCCGGCTTGAGTATGACTCACGCACTACATTCATCTCCAGTGAGTGCGACTCTCTCTCTCTGCCTCAGATAACTCGAGCGCGCAAGAGTAGATTCATGGTGTATAGAGTAGATGGATTCTGGTATCCCTTGGTGGTCTTTTTCACTGTGGATATTAAGGTCATGTTTCGCGGGAACTCAAGCAGACAATGTCCCTTTCGTTACTGATCAAGAACACCTTGACCGCGCCCTAGTCTCACCAGTTTCAGCGTTACTGCATCTTGTGCGCACCGTTGGTGATCGCCATTGGTACAACACAGAGCTCGTATGTCATGACCCGGCACCGCTTGCTCTGGCATGACGCGATCGCACTCCCTACAAAAGAAGCTATGCCGATGTTGACGTCGATATAAGATTTCGGAAATTGCGAACGGATAGTTCACCATACCACAYTGTAGAGCAGCCGGCTGAATTACTGCGCGCCATGCCTCGAGCACTACACCGAACACAGCGGCGGAGATTGAAAATCAAGATACCAAGGGAAGTTTGGAACGCAGCGGCTCCCGACACTCGAGCAAATTGTCTGYCAGATCGTTCCATAAACCTTATGGACATTAATATGAGCTACTCTGCGCAGGCTCAAGCCAGACCTCGATCATGCAGAACAAAGATATGGAGGTTCGACCACGGAGGAGCCAGCCGTTGTCGYAAAGGCACATCGATACACGTTACCACCTTAGCGCAACCCTGTCTCGAGATCTCGTGTCGAGATTGTAGGATGCATAACAGTCATCTCCTGRAATAAATYTCATCCTACGGACTGCAGACTRAGCCGAAGATTTGATAATTMGCAATGCATTGGAAGTACCAGTGTCAGCCTGCAGACTYCGTTACATCGGACATGGACAGRCATCGTGATAAATATGAACCGACGGCTCCACAGCGGAGTGCCCCAGTCAGGAAGCCAGCAGTCTACCCTTGATGGAGGCTTGCCYGAYCCGCTGCAACTAGCACCTCACGCTCTTATCATAGCGCGATTGTCGGGATCAGAGCTTTTTGGAGAGATAGGGATGAATTGAGAGGACAACCGGCTTGTTTGAAGTTGTGGAATCGTTGAAAATTACTTGGCCTACACTAACGCACGCTTTATCGCGGCTTCTGTAGCCGCGAAAGGCATTCTCTTATAGCCTGTCAGTTGCTACGCTCTTCCCAATGACATAACTCTAATAATTACTCGTCTGAAACGTTGTGAGGGGTAGTAGTGCGCCAGCACAATGATCAATTAGGAAGTCTTTTATGGCTCAYGAGCGGCGCTCAGGCCGCGATGCCGCGTCAGTCCATTAGCGGGTCTGGCCTCGTTTTGAATGCGAAAGAGCCTTGCCATTTTGCGCCTTATAAAGCGCCACCGTTTTCCGCATATGCAGATGATACCTCGTCCAACTAACCCCTTCATCGCAAGTATCCATGATGGCAGACACAACAGCCACCCAGAACTTTTCCCCACGGCGCCAACATTCGTCAAGAGGACATCTGCTCCACTACAAGATACATACCATCRTCTCTTCTGTCATGTTACTCTTCGCTGTGTCCTAYTACGCTTTCAACACTGTGATTCACAGAGTGACACCACTCTATCGATCCTGGCCGGCGCMACCTGCAACGCCATTCACTCAAAGCGGATCTCTCATCACGATCTACTGGTAAGCAGTTCTGTCTCAGTCTAGCTTCCAAGGCGAGGAGCCTTACACTCTGATAGGCTCGTCGTATCTGTGATGCGACTGTTCTACGCCAAATCCTTRTGGTCTTCCGACCCCGTTCATCTCGCTGCTACAGCCAGCMTTGCTAGCCACCACATCTTATCTGACGCTTTGYTACTTGGGTTTGGCATTTCTTGGGTACAAAGTTATACTCGAATTGCTGAAGTGCTTTTGGTCGTCAATTTCTTCAACCTCTCTTTTGCTTATTTCCGCTCTCCTAGCGCACCGTTCTCAGTACACACAGGTGTCGTTGCTGGTCCATTAGCCTGGAATTTTGCCGCACTGTATTGGTTTGGTGCCATAGCTTTTCCATCGACACATGTGCTAGGGAAACTTGCGGCGAACGCTTCTATGTGGGGATGGCTGGGCTACGGGGTTTTCTTTCTGAGAGCGTACCGAGACTTCCTCATTGGGTTCGCACTTTCCCTGATATCATTCTGTAAGTGTCCAAGCCCCGTGCAACTCACGCTCGCGTTCCAAGTCTAACGTTAAAGCCACTGCTTTGGGGCAGATTGCCGACAAAGAACTCAGACCTCAGATCCAAGGCATCTTTGCAACTGCCGTCGGAGGCATTCTGTTGTTACTGTCGCTTGCTGTTTATATTCGTGAATGTCTCATGGACGACAGATGTCAAGAGGAAGAAGGTTCAGTGGAAAGGGAGAAGCTAATTTCGGATGGTTAGCAAACCATCGAACGTTGAACCTATGTCATAGTATCCCGTCAACTGGTTCGGGCAGAACTACAAGTACTTCACGGACGCTGCAGAATAGAAATAGTCAGCTCAAATTTAARGGTATATRGGTTATCAGCCTGAGGCTCTGCCGATYGCTGGAATGCAGAGACTAATGGAAGATTCKTTAGCCCCATTGTATGGTTTTATCATATCTACATATAGGCCACGCAYCTGACGCTTTGCTTTGTCTCTTCTTCGCGTGCAGCTTGGCGAGTACCCTATTTGGAGAGCATCCGACATTGGAAGCTATGTAGACCCTAAGCCTAAGTCGTCTTGTGAACGTGACTTCGTCGACAGAGTTCAGACGGAACCCAGTAGTTTCATCTCGCATTCTTCAATCCTCGTCCCATCCTAAAGGTAGAGAGAAACTGACTCCAGATGTCCAATAGAGTGGCTGGAACATTGCCAGCGTCTTCAATGGACTGTGAAACCTCTCCCACGCATCTTGCGTCATTGAGGGGACTTGACACTTTAAGTGGCAGCTCTTGTGAAGTTTCTCGATCTGCTATCGTGGCAATCAAACATGATTCATGGTTGTGGACTTCACCACATTGTGACACGTGCCGTTCTGCATATTTGCTTTGTATGCATCTTTGAGCGCCCGTTTTTAAATGTGTGTGCGAGCAGCGGCCTTTTGACCGGGGTTTCTCGTCAGTAAAGACATGCTTGTCCAATTCAGCTCCAAAGATTTGGGCTTGAGTTGCATGGAACGTCGAATTCTCTTCAGAAACTAACCAGACAGTGGTCGAAGTCAGATACTTTTCGCGTGCAATAGAGTCTTTCGAAATTTCCCTCTTATTGGAGTACATAACAACGTTTTTGAAATCAGACACACTGGATTTCAGTACATCATGAAGTTTTTGAAAGATGGGTCGCATCCTAGCGTCTCTTCATAGCAATTTGAACAAGGGGGGATCCATTATATGGTTCCTGAGTGGCATTTGAGCAGTGGGAAGCTACATGCCTTACGAAGAATTGTCAGCGACCGAAACTGAGCTTAGTAGATGACTAAGCTCGACGTTCCAAAACCCTCGGGTAACGTAGAGGAAATGATGGAATGAACACGACATCCGCAGGGACATGATACCCTGAGCATGGATCCAGAACCGTGTTCTGTCTCTCAGTGCCGGAGTTAAATCAATGCGATTGTTTTTGGACATAAGACAAGCTTGGGAAAGGCTTACCGTGATGCTCATCTTGTCACAGAGACGACCTCTCGACATGAATAGCATTGAGTGTGACTATATCATATGGAAAGGTGAGTGCGACACGCGTTGAGCAAGTCCTTACAACCCCCCCAATTTTAGAGACATCAACACATACGCTATCAGCGAGAGAAACTTACAACCCCTTGAGAATCGTGATAGAGGCCTACCCCGCTACAGGACAATGTCCCATCTGCAAAATTGGACTGAGCATGTCGAAAAGCTCAAGTCAAAAGCACTCCAAAGACTTGTCGAGACTGACTGCGCACATCTATTTTACCAGTTTTGCAGTTCCTAGCAGCTGTTGGAAGGTAAAAGGAGCTGTCCTGGATGTGATACTGCGTTCCACTAGAATCATCGAGTGGGTACCGTGCGCAGCCATCCGAGTGATCCCGTCTCCCAGCAAAGCTCATCAGAGGGCACAGTACTGCCTGCACAGTGTAAGACTGCCTTCCTCAGGCCAGATTCACCACAAATCTCACTCCCTCTTCCTCCTCAATCAACTAATATCTTGGCATAAGGTCTTAAGTATGCCGCGCCGCATTCTCTAGTGTCCGCATCTCATAGTGCTGACCTCATGACGACCACACAACGGCGGCCTCTTTGGCACAGCGCATCATTCTTGCACCCGAGACACAGCTGAACATCTACATCTGGATCTTGGTCCTGTCCGTGCTCCCTTTGAGCATCATAGTATTGAACGGTGCTCTACGGAGGAACAGGCCGCAGCAAGCAATCGTACAGTGCAACTGCCAGCAGACTAAGAGAAAGAAGGTTCAACAAAGTTCCTTGATCAGCAAGGATCACGTAGAAAGAACTAAATCAATGCAGGTTTACCTTCTCACATGTAACAAGCCTGTGATACGCACAAACGCGCAGGCACGATGTTGATGAGGTCTGACCACTGTGCTGGCTGCAGTGGATCTGGTTTTCGTTGCTAGATGACTTCTGCGTGTCGTGCATGGACCCCACCTCACAACTTCTCCGTATCCTTTGCACTGATGATTTGACCGTAGGTGTCCTTCACTCCGCGGCTTGTAGCTTATTAATCCTGACGTGGAGAGTTTTTCTGGAGCAGTCCTCCGTTGATTTCCCAGCCAGCCATTGACTTGCGTGTGGTCGAGCGCTTGCGAATCGATAAATTTCTGGTAACCAACGCCAGCGATTAAGTACCATATCATATCACATGGGCAAACTCTATTTTCCACCGGCTGCCGACCTTACAGCGGCGGACAAGCTAGTCTTGGCTAACCTGCAGAAGGACTATGAACAAATCGACTCGAAGCCTACGGCTATGCCTGGCAATGCCGCAGAAGGGTCTGAGTCTCTTACCAAGCGCACGGAATTTGTATCAACTTCCCCAGAGGGTGAGATGTAACAAACTTGCATAGTTCTTCTTGGACTGACATGTCTCAGACGCCCAAAAGTGCGAGCAGCAGACTATCGCATATTTGAAAAACGTCAACGACCCTAAATCTGATGTCTTCGAGACGACTGTCTTCAGCACTTGGGATCTATCGAACTTCAAAAACCCCAATCTACGCAAACGGATTATCGATTCGTACGTGAACTGGGCGAAGGGCGTCGTCCGAACCGAGACTGATGTGATCATGATCACACATCTTCTCACCTACCTCTGCACAAGCATCCCTTCCGCGTCGTACCTCTTCTATAACTTCCATTGGTGGCACGGCGTGATCCACACAGCTGTTCAGCTCTACTATATGGGTCCCTACACTCTCCTCATGCATCAACACATCCACATGAGAGGTGTACTGAACAAGAAGTACGCCCTTGTCGACTTCTTTTTTCCGTACATCTTTGATCCGTTGATGGGCCACACTTGGAACTCCTACTTCTTCCATCACGTCAAGCACCACCACATCGAAGGCAACGGACCCAATGACTTGTCTTCTACCGTGCGGTACCAGCGTGACAGCGTCTTGGACTTCCTGCACTACGTTGGCCGATTCTTTTTACTTGTCTGGTTTGACTTGCCGCGCTATTTCCTACGCAACAAGAAGCCTAGTCTTGCGCTGAAGGCTGGAGGCTGTGAGATTGCAAACTACATCTTTCTGTACAGCATGTACAGGTTTGTAAACCCCAGCGCGACAAGTTTTGTCTTTCTGATCCCGCTTGCTTTGATGCGCATTGCGTTGATGACTGGCAACTGGGGCCAGCACGCTTTTGTGGATGAGACTGAGCCAGACTCCGATTTTCATTCCAGCATCACACTGATTGATGCACCTGTTAGTGGTACATCGACCGTTCGACCAACACACGTACTGACTGCTTCACAGAGCAACCGTTACTGCTACAACGACGGCTACCACACATCTCACCATCTCAACCCCCTGCGACACTGGCGAGAGCACCCTATTGCCTTCCTGTCGCAGAAGCAGCAGTACTCCGACAAGCGCGCGCTGGTATTCTATAACATCGACTACTTCATGCTCACCATCACGCTGCTGAGCAAGAACTACGAGCATTTGGCGCGCTGTCTGGTACCGATGGGCGAGCAGATGAAGATGACAATGGACGAACGCGTGGATATGCTTAAGAGGAAGACCAGACGGTTCACAGAGGAGGAGATTGCGGAGAAGTGGGGAAAGCAGTACGCGAAGCTGAGGTAGACCGTTGCCGTCACGGCATAGACACACAAATCAAGACTCTGTTTTGCAATCGCTGCGCACATCTTGCGCCCATGCATCCAATGTATTGCCGCGCACCATTCGCCCATCCCATTTCGATTGAATTCTGATCGCCACTCGTCCCTTGATATCCCTCCTTAACTATAGGGAAGATCCGAGCTTCCCGAATTACCGAACATTCACACTTATCAGATCAAGATTTAGATGCTCTAGAATTTGTCATGCCATCATGATATCCGTTCCTCTCCCGGATCCTATCCCTTAGGATGCTAGCAGTAGTGACATTGTCCTCTCTGAGTAAGAAGGTAGCCTTTATATCTGTAATGATAATCGTCATTTAAGGTATGGGACGCTCTGCGGCACACTAACGACAGTCAATCGAAACTTTTAAAAAAAGTAATGTTTCTTATTTGCAGAAGTTTATATCCCTTGAAATAGTCTCAGGACACCATGTAGATCCATTGTACTGCGTTACTTTGTTCTTTTCAAACTCTAGGATGTATTCGTACCCAGATTGAAGGTTGAACCTTACATATATAACCTTGGTAGTAAGGCTTCCGCATAGTACTTTGCTTCCTGTAGGAAATACAGCAGCCTTCGGGGCTCTTATTGTGCTGTTGATGAATATAGAAGTAATCTTTATGTGTTTTCTTTTGTCCTGTACTACGGCAGTACCGTATCACATTATATACTGATTGCTGGAAAATTCTGATTCAAGTTCGCTATAGGTGCTAAATGTCTTGTATAGTTTAGAATCTTTGCTAATGACTTTGACGCCTCTGACATCGTAGTATACTTCTTTTCTTAGACTATCGATAGTAGGACTGTCGAATATTACTGTGCCAAAGCATTGTGTATATTTATACTTTTTTATGTTTTTGGAACCGAGACATGGGCGAAACACGTTACACACGCCTCTCCCTTTCTGACATGTTGCGACAGCTGTCATACAAATTTGGAAAAGCTTGGTGCGAAGCTCGTTGGTCTGGATGAGGAACTGACAACTCCGGTCGTTGAGCTCCTCAGAGTTTTCGTTCCTTGAAACGAGAGCGGCTTTTATTGTCTTGCACATGTTGGCGTTGACTTGCTTGAGACTCTCGCATTGAGCGAGCCACAGCACAGTTCACGACGTTGTTGTTGTGAACGCAGGCTGACAGTATGGGAAGATGACTGCTAGAGAGGCGAAGCTTGCTAAAATTGTCAATCCAGAGGCGTGGTGTCAGCATGCCGAGCATCCATACAAACGTGTGCTGGCACACCGTGTGTCTGGGCTCGCTCGGTTTGATATTACGAAAACTTGCCGTGGTAAAGTTGCTTGTGACCAGCACCTCTGGAGATTGAGAGAGCACGTCGATCTGAACGATCCCACTAGTGGTCGAACATCCATTACACGTAATTACAGCACTCGCACCTCAGCCGACAGCAGGTGCGCGAATTTTGGAGCGCGCATCGTCATGGCTAGGTTAGTGTGACAGTACGGATTTAGATGCATATGTCGAAGCGTCCACCAAAACCTAAAGCATCCCACATCTTGTCCTTTTGCTACAGGAGCGACAAGATGGAACAACCGCAGATAAATACCAACCTCGCGTTACGTCACCCGAGGCCTCTTATGGGAATCGCCAGTGTGGTGACCAAGCTAGAGGAAGCTCTCGGCGATGCACACCAGGTACGTGAGAAACGTTTCGATGAAGCTCTTCACTGACCCTGGCGGCCTGAATAAGCTTCAAAGCGCGTTCAGCACAGATTCGAGTTCCGCGTCGGAGGATGAAGCGCAACAGAAACTTTCGCTACGTAAAAGGAAACAAGCAAAACCAGCAACATCACAAAAGATACGATCCGAGTAGTTTGTATTCACGCTCCTTCTCAACACTATCTGCGATCAACCATGCGCCGTCTGAGAAATGCTGAACCAGCTATCAAATACACTGTGTCGTTTCGAGGTTGCGCTTTTGATTCGGTTCGTTGCAACAAAAACTGTCAGTATTAAATGAGTGGATTAAAGCACAGACTTTCTGTTCCAATTCGTCCGACAGGCACTGGTCTTGTCTCAAAAACCCATTGTCTTTAGTGAATAGCCATGGAAGTCGATCATTCTGACATGTTAGACGCTAAACTCAGAGCCCCTATTGTCACAGAGACTAGAGATACGTGGATGCGAATAATCGCATGGACCTTGTTATGAGTAGCTATGGTGGGCTGCTTGTAGCCATATGGAGCGGCTGACCAGTAATGTGCATCGTAGATGCTCGTTGTCTCTCGAGACCTCAGAAATGCATCATAATGCCGCTGTCACCGATCTGGGCTCCCGCATGCAGAGAGCCATAAATTCGGATGCTCTCAAGATTTACAACGAATCAGAACCTGTCCTGGTGGTATTAATACATCACACGAGGTATCGGGATCCTGTATATTCGGTCATTTTGCATGACAAATCAAAAGACGACACCCTAATTGACCTTATCTAAGAATTGCATCAGCACTGACAGCACTGTCGAACATCAAATGATGCTCGAGTCCGCGGGCATTGCTACTGCTTCTGGCCAGCTTTCTACCTCATGAGTTTCCATCCACAGCTCGCAACAATAAACGAAGACCAAGAGTGGATGGCATCGGTGACCCGAGATTGAAATAGAAAGAAACGGTGGGACTCGCATCACTGTTCATGAATCGACTGACCAGTGCGATAGATCTTTAGGCACAACGATTCTTCGTCCAAAGGCCTGCGTACCGCCTGCCAGGAAGTGTAGTCAACATGTCGCTATAGAACACGCCGTGGCAGCTACAGCTCTGAATGATGACGACGTTGTCCGAAGTGGTGGCAACCTGCAATCGAACAAACGACCATTTGCGTCGGTGGATCCTTTAGAGCTCCAATTGAGCTGTCAAGAGGTGATTAGAAGATCTGCAAAACAATGATCATGCGGCGACCTTGAGAAGAGAGGTACGAGAGCAGCTACGAGGTCGAGTCGCATTCGTTCGTCTTAGTGATATCCTGTCAAGTAGCCTCCCCGTGAAGCTCTCCATATTCATTCATAGATCTCAACGTACGGGCGTAGCGTAATGAAGATGAGTGAAAGGCCTAACAGATCTGCACTGAGTTTTCCAAAGACTAGGTTGCAGATCTGTGTCAAAGTATTGCCAGTGAGTGAGCTTTGGCACTCCTGTCGAGCATGCGTCGATAATCCCCCCTCATCCTTATCATAAGCTGGCAGTGGCTCGTAAGCCGGTAGTGGATCTCTTTCCGTCAGGCTGCCGACGTCGTCTTCGCGCGTCGAATGCGTAACTTTGACCCTTAGTGAGATCGTCGCTTCCGTGAGTCTGCGACCTGCGAAGGCCGTGCAGATATTGGACTATGTCTATGAGTACCAAGTATCAAGCATCAATACTAACTTGACAAATCAGATGCGACCAAGCTTGTTCAGCATACGCTAAGCTCAGAGAGTGCGGACGATTGGCTGATAGTGGCCGACGCTGATCATCAAAGCATATCTATTCACTCACAAACACATCCGGAATATTTGACATGTGTTTTTGAGCGTGGGTGACATACCGCTTTGAATTTGCATGGCAGCCGATGCATCATCTCGGAGCTTCTCTTGTCATCATGCCGTACATCTCAGCGGACGCAGACAAGATGCCTCTACGGACCCAACAATTGTCATGACGACTGTGAATGACAGGATGGTGATCGTCGGGCAGCTCGGGGCTGGGAAAGGGAACGCCGAGATTCTCGAGTTGGGTCTTTTTGCGTAAGTCTTGAACCCCGCAAGATGATCCAACCCGGGTAATCAGTCACGCGCTTTGTTCATTGTCGCACAGTCACAGCGCCTTGGTTACCGCGTAATTCCGAATCGGAAATCAACACCACTATCTTACAGCACTCCCCAGCCTCCATCAGGCGATGCCAACCCTACGGCCCTGGGGAATGATCGCGGCTCGATCCCAGTACACTCATTGTCCCTGTCACACTGCAATGTGTATCGCAGGGTATCAGGCACAATGAACTGCTGGTAATTATGGTTGCTTGAAATGATATCTCGTTTTCACACGGCTGAGTTGAAATTACGGTTTCTTGTTGAGGGCACATCTGTGCCCCTGCTGAGAACGGAAGCGACGATATGGTGCCATAGCGAGACTGCTGTGTCACACTACTGTACTCTCTTCTCATCCAGAGCAAGATAAGATGCGTCTCTAAGCGGACTGACTTACCGTGTCCTAAGACAGGTTGGTGAGTCGCAACTTCAGGCTTTTTACACCACTATGGAACTGACGCTCGTGCATAATATCGCTCGACTGAGTTTTCTCCATGCGAGCTAGCTGCGACCATAGCCTCTTCAACGTTGTTCCTGCCATCTGTCGTTTCGTCGCCAGCTGTAAATCACCCTTCGGACGAACCTCCTTGTCTAGGCGCGATACTGAGAATGGCACTAGGCATCCGAGACTCTCTGCGAATCAATAATTCGCCAAGACTATGTTCCCAGGCTTTGAAAATCACCCGACCGTGCGAACGAGCTTGCCGAAAAGCCCCAAAGAGCATGGAGGAGAACTCTGCAGCGGCAACCGGACTTGCGGGACAAGCTAACAAAGCTCTGCCTGCATTAGCACGTTCGTAAGCCGCTCGTACTCGGCTTTCCTAACAACATCTACTTTCTTGTAACATGTGACGCAGGCGGTCCGCTGCCTCCAATGTGTCAACATATGTTGAATACGAGTCTGGAAACATGCTAAAGTAGATCCAATCGAAGCGAGACCCATCGTACCGAAGTACCAACCTAGCTTTTTGCGCACTACACCGTCCTTCTCATTTCATGTCGCTTCTAAAAAGATCTCAAGTCTTTTCGGTCTTGCGATATGAGTACTCGAAACCAAACCGAATCAAAAATTACATTCCCTAAGCATGTCTGCCTGGCCGTCGATTCCAAGTCGTTTTTCTGCACATCCTGCAGTGTACCCCTACAAATCGCAAATAAGCACTCTTTATGTGCACAAATTTACTGCATAGAACAGAGGGACACTTCTCCTTGCTCCAATGTCATAGTAACGTCCTCGTCGCGTGATGATAAAGTCTTTGCCTCTTGTTACCAAACCTTAGTGACAAGAATGGTTGCTACGACCCGCCGTAGCAACAAACCCAATCTAACTCGATCTAGAACCGGTAGCACCGCCACAACACAATCGCTAAAGTCAGCTGCTGACAAGCTTCATTGCGCTGATGCTTTATGGGCATTGCACGACACCAGTGTGACGGTAGTTATTTGCTACCACTCCCATTTCCGCTTTTGTTCACTACTTCCCCGAGCAGGACTGACGGGTCATTGCTCCGTCTTGCGATTCGAATGACCTATCGCAGCGGGGTTCAGGGGTTTGATTGGCGCTACTTAGACGCGTGCGGGTAGAACGTAGACAAATCTGAGCTTCATTTTCACATTCTGGAATTTCCTGTTTGATTCGCAACCGCTGCAATAGATCGTGGCCAAGATGACGATATCCACGCGAGCGCGTCGAGCGCATAATGAGACCGCGCGCGTAAGCAGAAAGCGTGTCAGCCGAAGAGCTTGTCAGCTGATGACGAAACGAAAGCTTAGCAAAGTGCGCTGTGGCGGTGGGGTGGCTAGTGATCAATTTGCGGTAAGCGACGTCTACGGCGGGCTGTTCAAGCCATTCGTGTCGGTCAGCTTTGCGGCCAACGGCCAAATCCCCTGGTTTTAAGAGCGCGCCAACAGAAGAGATCTGATACAGGGTAGCAAGCGATAGCTGAGTCCTAGAAGGATGGCATGAGCATGGAAAAGTCCCTGGTTGGATGCTGGGCTACGGTCAAAGAGCGTGCGCGATAATCATCACATAACTTGCATGGCCTAAACGGCTATGTTGCTGCTGGTTTATTTTGAAGTCTATAACATGGAGCGAAGCCCACGAACCTAATGAAAGAAACCACAAGACGCTTGATGGATCGAGATGTTGTGGTGGTCGCAAATAGCAGATTATCTAAGTTGGTGCTTCGGTACGAAGGGTCTCGCTACGGTTGGATCCACTTTACATGCATTGCGTCGTGTACGCTGACACCACATACTGTCCTCAGCTGGCTACAGCTATATGCATCGACGAAATGGTCTGCGTCGACTGTGACGGGGGAGCGGCGTAGAGTCGCTGAGGCCAGCGCGGCCTTGCGCGACCAGCAGGCTACTCGAAACTCTAGTGTTGTTTGTAACATGGGCTTGTACGTCGGACTTCATGCACCACCGCATTGCGCCCCTAAACGAAAGTCGCTTTTTTGCTTGCTTTTGACGTAGTATCACGTTGTCATGTGTTTTGAGGCATGATCGGACAGCCTCACATTACCTGGCATCCAAACTTCTGCACAGGCACACGAAGACTGGACTATGACCTGGTGACAAGGTCGTATGGTAATTAGCCATAGTAATCTCAACAAGAAAGCCAATGAGTCCCGTTGGAGAGTGGTCTATGCGTACCTTCGTATTCGTAACTGAATCCCCCGGCGGAGATGTTGCGAAATTACATTCGTTCGCAGGCAAAGTCACACAGTGAACATAGAAACTGTAAAGAAACTATATCGCCGAGCGAATGCGGAACTAATCTAAACTGTTACGATTATCACTCTAAGTGCACGGTGGACTCGCTGTTATATTTCTTAAGCATGCCTCTCGACATTGTTGCTGAACGGGAGTCATTTGTCAGGCGGCATGACCGACACAGCAGCCAAGCGCTGCAGTTGCGTGAAGCCATGTTGGCTGCGGGCTCAATACACCATTTGGTATCTGCATGCACAGTTTTTGGAGATGAATGGCCTTCCTGGGGCAATGCTGTCTTACTCGAATGGATGGGCCGGCGCTCCCTTAGCAACGTGCTCGCCGAGATAGACCCGAAATCCGAAGAGCACCGGTTCGTGTGTCGTCATGTCGTAGGTAAGAATCCGGCCGAACTCAAGTATCATCTTACAGCTGTTGATGGGTCACAGTGTTTGCAAGGGCGATGGAGTTCGAGCTGGCCAAGCGCGAGGTGATGGGCAACGCAGACGCTCGCCTCCCACGTGCGAAGCAAAAGTGGTGAAGTCTATGGCGAAACAAATCTGGGCGGTTGATACGTAGAACTTCGCTAGCGAAATGTTCTGATCGAGTTTATCAAGAAGTACACGTCATCGAAGGCGGCCGGGTTTTGCGCGACGTATTGTTCGCAAGTCTCAACACCAGTCCGTGCGCGGCAACCAGTGTACCCCTCCCAAGCCTCAGCTCCTGCATATTTGCCACAAAACGTAATGTTTACGATCTGCCTACCGTCAGAAACTATATGCTCGCTGTGTCTTGCGTGACTTACAATCTTCATTTTCGTCCAACCCGCGCGAATGTCGCACTCTTTGGGCACAAAGTGCAGCACTGGTGTCCCCCAACTGTTGGGATCTGGACTTTCGTTCTTCACGTTCTCGGGAACCTTCGATCTCGCGCATTGCCACACTCTGATGCCAGTCACGTCGATTTGAGTCGCTAAGACGCCGCCACCGTTGCGGTTGAAAGTGTCTCCAAAGGTGCCGTTAGGAGCAGTGGCTCCGCATCCCCCGCCTCTGTAGTCGCACCGGGTGCTAAACACGTCTCCGCTTCCATTGCGCGCTTCCATGGAACATTGATCTGAACTAGTGTAAAGAGTGATCTCATTTCGGGAGAGAAAAGACACCGACTCTACTATATCGATTTCGGAATAAGTTTCCGAGTCGTGCAATAGCCAACTAGACTGGGCTGTAAGCAGGCGCAAATGAAGGATGAATGCTCGACCAGCTGAACCGTCTATTCTGACATCTACTGGTGCATCAAATTTGCGAAGCACAAACGACGTGAGTCTGGTGAAGGCAACTTACAAAGCTGGCCACATGCCGCAGGCATTCGCTGGGAGGTGCTCAAAGTCAACGATGATGATGCCGTGGTCTATCGTATCGTGGCTCTCGAGGCGGAAACTTTTTCGACCGCCATGGGGCATGACACTGGTGACGGAGCCGTTGTCTACGCCTAGAAAGATCTTGTTTTCGGTGTATCTGACAAGACCCATCGATTGAGCTTCATGCTTGGAGATGTAGCTTGCAGAGCCGTGTGTGTAGATGTCGTGATTGCTGATGAAATCGAAGGACTCAAAAAAGTTGGAGACGTCGAGTTTCGTATCGATAGTGTAGGACGATTCACACACACTCGAGGCCAGGATTCCGATCAGTATGTACCAACGCATCAGGTCTGTGCCTACGAAGAGATGTCTGCAGGTTCTCAGACACGCAACGAGACGACGCACTTTCGAGCAATTGCTGTTGGTGGATAGCTGAGAGTAGGGGTATCAAGTATTATTGAGCACTAGTTGCGACTTGCGACCTTTCATGCATTTGAAGATTATTCTGCTCACGCTGACACTACTGCTTCGCACAAAAGAGCAAGATTGAGGTTTCATGATGCACAAATAGGACTTTGGTTTATCTCAGCGAACTATCCGTACCAGCCCAGATTGAGAGATACACTCGCTTGCAAAATCGGCTTCCGGAGTTTACAAGTCCTAAACTGACTATGCGGCATGGGTCCCTAGCTCGCCAAGCGCGTGTCTTGCCTAATACAGTAGTTAGCAGTACGCTTGTGGATAGCGTGCTTTAACTAGCTAAAGCGTACTACGAGCTAGCTTTTTCCTGCGCTTGTCATCAGCATAATCGACGCTGGTTGTTAGCCAGTTTTCGTATGTAAGCAGGTCAAGTGACCCGAGCGCTCGTACAACTCCCTTTTCGGAAAGCGATTTGTACCGGTAAGCAAGGATCCTTGTCAGAACTATCTTTCAATGTCTTGTAAAATCGGAAGCCGAATTTGCAAGCGAGTGTACATGACGCTGGCTTCTTCTGCATTTGTTCTCCTTGACAATGGTAAGTCGATTTTAAATCGTCTCAAACGCTTAACCAATTCGCGGTCTCTCTTTATTGATCGAAGAAGTAGGGTTAAATAAAGGTCACATGCGTTGTTTGTGAGGGTGATCGTCGCAGTACAGAGTCTTCCAAGAGCTGGGCCGGAGATTGGCGATACCCTTACTGAGCACGATGTCATTGTTACCTTCTGTCAGGAGAGTGTGTAGATTGAGGCTACCAGTGTCACTAAGGTGAATGTGGGAATCCAGCGAATTCAATAACGGCTACGTCAGGTCTGTTCAATAGCGTTGCCACGATTTTACTGATGACGTCTCCGCGGTATTTGGGACGAGCAAACACCAAAAATCGATCAGGTGGGTTTGAAGGAGCGACAACCTTGCCTCAGCTTCAGATCGAGGCGGCTTTCTGCCCCATGGAGAAGCAGTCTTCTGTTGGATCGTTTCTGTGGCTCCAACCATTTCTTCTTCCCAGTTCTTACAAGGAAGTTCGAGATGATGTTCTATGTTTCTGAGATTGGCATCCATAACGCAGCTACCGCAGTGTGTAAGCTGAGCTCGCAACCAATACTATCTCGAAAAGCTGCCTGCTAGAGGCATAGAACCGTCTCGACACTGTGCTACGGGCATCCTGTATGTCTACTGGAAGTAGCAAGGCAGTCGCTGTAATGTTCCTTCCTCAATCAAGGGTGCAATACTACTGATGCTCCCACACCAAATCACCGTCATGTCTCGTAAGACGCTACGTCACGTTCGCAGATCTTCTCAGAGGATCAGTTTGCCGTGAGGGAACTTGCTCTGTGTATGGATGACATATCAATGATTTCTTGACGCCTGTCCGACGTTCCATGTATCTGTCAATAGAAGTCTGTTTTGGTCCCAAATTGATCAGCGCTATATGGTCGACTATAAGGGATTCATCCGCGCTGCAAGCGTTGTCACTCAGAGCGTGCAAGTCTCCTCGTCATCATGTGACGGAACATGAAGAAAGTACGAGCAATAAAAGGTGTACACATGAAAATGTCGGCCGGATCTGTTCTCCTTCAAATCTAAACCAAGCGCCGTCGAGTGTCAAGCGATATGACATTCCGCGCAAGACTAAGACGTTGACCCCTCGTTTAAAACCTAATGGCTAGCTTGATTGCCAGAGCGTTTATCCTCATCAGAGGCGAGTGCAATATCATGCTTTATTTCCATTACGTTGGCTACACCCATCCTGCGCGTATCGGCTGCATCGTGTTTCCCGCTCTTATGATCCTGTAGCTTTTGTCGCGTACTGGCGTTGTTCTCCGACCTCGCTGATGTGCTCCTCTTTGCCCTGGCTCGTACGGGAAAGCGTCGCGATCTTCTGTTCGGATTGGGTGAGGACGCTAGCGTCTGTTGTCGCTTCAGGATTCTGGACCACTGTTTGGGATTGATGGAAGTAGGCACGGTGTTGCTGACAATTTGCTCTTGGTGGGGCTGAATGAAGTACGGGGATCCGTAGTATAGACAGTCAACCGCGTCGCTGCATGGTGTGCAACAGCGGCAGTCTAGGAGCATGGGCGACGTATCCGACCACAGCGGAACGGAGTTATGTTCCATGTTTCCAGTGAAGCAGGTGAGTTGTCTTCGGTGGCCCGATTGCTCACCGTCCACAGCGCAGCTTAAGTGAAGATCTGTCTTGCCACCACGACTGTCGGTTTCTTGTAATTTAATGTAATTCTTCGCTGCCAGTCTAGCTGGAAGCTCGAGCCTCGGAGTGAGCCTGTGACTCGACCTTCAATAGCAGAGACGTGCCGTTGTTGCTATCCTGGCCACTCACCGGCACTTCTTGTTCAAGTGGCCTGTAGTTCAACAGGCCGTGTTCGCAGTACGCAATGTAATAACACGAATCCACGCGTCTTATCCTTGTTATATGGGTGACAATTCGACTTTCGACCACGCTCCGATAGTATATGCTATCTCACCGGTGCTGCGGGACTACTGAGAGTCTGACAGGCCGTAGGAATGTCGCGACGGTGCACTGCAAACTGAGCGCTTTAGAGAGTAACGTCCCCTGCCAGTAAGCAAGAAACGCCCCTCAGCGAGATAAATCCAACTTTAACCCAAATCAACCCTCACCACCTCACTTACGGACCGGCAGCATTCGGGCTTATATTCCATGTGTCTGTGTTTGTCATCCTGCGACTTGTGATAACAAAGACACGGTGTTTGTGATTGAAACGACAGTCTTGTCGCACGCTGCTCCAAGAGCCATCTTGCTCTCCCACCCCTGCTCGGTCCTCACTGCTTCAGCCTTGCAATCATATACTCCGAGCTTATCTCCGTGTAAACTGGACCTCAGCTTGTCGTCACAGTTCGATCACAACCATCATAGTTTTCCC
The DNA here is from genome assembly GCA_001599375.1 of Phoma herbarum. NCBI lineage: Eukaryota > Fungi > Ascomycota > Dothideomycetes > Pleosporales > Didymellaceae > Phoma > Phoma herbarum. Next base: position 58,795 of record BCGR01000030.1, read on the forward strand.
TGCTTTAACGCGCTAGAAGAAGCAGAAGTGTTTGAGATATAGATTTACAGCAACTAAAGACCTCTAGAAGTGTGTGGGGAAGCGTGAGGTGCCTGTCAAGTTGGCCCATCTCGCTGAGGGGCGTTTCTCGCTTACGGGCGAGGCAAGTCACTAAGCATCACGCCCCTCAATCAAAGAGGGACATTGAGACTCTGCTCCGCTGCCTCCGATCCTCCCTTCACCAAAACCTCGTTGTAGATCCACTCAGTCAGGCGGCCTACGGTCGGATGCCCCCACGTAATTGTCGGTGGGATTATGAAATTTGTCCTTTCTTGCAAATGCTTTCCAAACCTCACAGTGCTGATAGAGTCGAACCCCAGATGTTCGAAGGATTCGCTGTCCTCTATTCGTTCCGCATCTAACCCAAGAACCTTCGCAATGGATCCTTTGACGTGAGCATTGATCTCTTCTTTTGTAGCCGGTGTTGTCATTACCACTGACGCTGAAGCGGCCTTAGTCGCAAGCGCACTTCGCCGCTGGACGACGTCTTGAACGAATTCAGATGGCATGGGTTTGTCAGCATCCAAAAGCGGTATACGTGCAACGACAGCGTGGTCAGTGTCTATCTTGGACAGATATGACCAAGCATCGAACGCTTCTTGGATTGTGATGTCCGACACGCCGCTACTTCGCAGCTCCAGATCAACGAGTGCTGTGTCTGCAGCCAGCCCCATCGACCGCCACGCGCTCCATTGGATAGCTATCGTATTGCATCCTTGGGATCGTCGATGTGTGGCAAGACCGTCCAGGAATGCGTTCGAGGCGGCGTAAGCAGATTGGCCAGGCGTGCCGATGAGCTGGCCGATTGAAGAAAAGAGGACGAAGAAGTCGAGCTTGCCACAGGGGAAAGAATTGTGCAGATTCAATGCGCCTTGCACTTTTGGGCTCATGACAGATGCATAGGTTGAGGAAGGCGTTTTCTGGATGTAACCATAACCGGAAACGCCTGCAGCGTGTACAACACCTGCAACTGGCGGAAGGGACAAGTGACTAAGCGCAGCGCACAGCTCCACAGGTGCCGAAGGCGACCCTATATCGAGTGCTACTGTGTGGAAGGTGGCCCCAAAGCCTTCCAGATGTGTAATGGTTTTGACCGCTGCTGCTAGCGAGGTGGGAGGATCTGACCATTCCTCACGAGGCGGGAACGCTCGGCGTGAAACGATCACTATCCTCCGAGCGCCTCTCTGGACCAAGAAACGAAGCACTTCCAGCCCTAGCGCGCCGAATCCCCCGGTGACCACGTAAGTTCCGTGCGGCTTTGGCAGCAGGTCAGTGGTGTTTGAAGCGCGCTGCTCGTCTTTGACAAAAGGACGTAGACGAGCAACACGAGGAACCCCGTCTTGGATCCGTATCACGCTCTGGCCCCTGACATACTTGATCGCAAGGAGAGGTAATGCTGATCCCTCGATGTCGATGAGTCCGCCCCAGTTGCTGGGGTACTCAGCCGCGGCCACCCGCGCGAATCCTTGAAGAGGATACTGGGCAAGGCATGTAGGAGATGAACCTTTGTGCGCAGCTTGAGTGACGATAAACAGCTTCGGAGCACTGGTGATGTCGCCCAGAACGGACAAGATGCTGACAGTCTGCCAAATAAACGCGTGCGCACTACTCGCGATGTCCTCCACCTCTTTGACATTTGGGGGTACGAAGACAACGACTGAATGATCTTTCGACAACATGCTCCGCACATGAGGGGCCTCCAAACTGTCGAAGGATGGGACATTAACGATTTCGTCGGACAGCTGGCGTAGGCTTTCCATGTAGCCATCCACCGCCGGATTTTCAGAAACAACGACCACGTTTGTCACGGCCCGTGGGGTCTCCGAGAGTATCGGTGGTATCCAGGCTAGTCGGTGCACCAGCGCGTCCACCCCTTGACTTTGAGTTCCTACCGCCTCGACGTCGGAAAACTGCACACCGGTGACCTTCAACAGGATCTCCCCAGCATCGCTTAGGACGCTGATGTCGGCCTTGAGTTCTTTGCACTCTGACCTGTTCTCAATGAAGAGATAGCCTTGCTTTGGTGGTATTTCCTTGGATAGGAAACGCACCTGGTCTATGCCGCTGACTATGCGCATGCGCACGTTCTTGAAGAATATCGACGATCCGACAGAAGTGGCGGCGTCCAGGAACGGTGCCCAGCTCTTCAGATCCCACGGCAGAGTCTGCATGCTGGGACACATGTCCATCCTCACGAGCATCTCCTTCTCGTTGCCAAAGTGTTCGGTCACCATCCAAGGGAACGCAATGCCAGATACCCCAATGCTTCGAAGATACTCGCTTACGAAGTTGATTGGCAGCAGGCTGCCTATTCTGTTCTTGAGCGCGGAAATGGACAAGGTGTGTTGTTGGAAAGGCAAATCTGTCAGCGCGACATACGCTCCGCCATGTTCTGTCCACATATCACCTCCGTCAGGTTCCTTCGTTCCGTTGCGAGCCTTTAGTCGAGAAGCAATTCTAACATGGTCGCCGTCAACGATGGTTTGGACCTCGCGCTCATCAGCGGTGATGGGCGTTGGAACACGCAGCTTGATATTGCTTAGAGCAGCCGCTCCTGTCGCGTCTCGAAAAGTGGCGCAGTAGACAGCTGCAGGCAGTATCTCGGTGTCGCCGAGCAAATGCGTGAGTGGATAGGGTTTTGTTGTCACATCTAGTGTGGTCGTCCAAACTTTGGTGCTAGTGCCAGCAATCTGGACAAGGGCACCAAGGACAGTGTGAGCGTCTACGTCATGCTGCCGTGAAGAAAGACTAGACCTGTTGCCCACCGTCCTCCAGTATGGTCTGTGTTCCCATGGTGTGTTCGGTAGCGTCGTCGCCCACGGTCCGGCTCCCAATGTGGCTCCAAAGTCCACCCAATCACCAGAGTTGTGGAGCTGCGATATGGCCGCTGAGATGCTGTAACAAGCTGAAGTGTTCCTTTCCATGACTCCAAAGACGACAAACTCTTCTGAACTTCGTGCTGTCAATGTTTCCGAGATCGAGTGCGAGACGATGGGATGGGTGGAAACCTCCATGTATATCTGAAAGCCGTCGTCCGAAGCAGCTTCCACAGCGTCAACAAGGAAGACTGGGTCTAGCATGTTCTTCTCCCAGTATCTAGAGTCTCGCAGCGAAACATCACTTGGGTGTTCCGTGGATGTCGAATACAACTGGAGTTTAGCTGGTTGAGGGTCGAGGTCTCCTCTCAAGCTATACTCGAACTGAGGTGCCAGATGCTTGAGTAGCGGTGAATGGAAACCGATGTCCGTTTTGATCTTCGTCGTCGAGATGCCCCGCGTCTCAAGGCTCTGTAGATACTGTTCAACGGCGCCGACTGTGCCGCTGACCGCGCAGGTCGTTGGCGATGATTGGATCGCGGGAGCGATATCGTCTCTTCCTGAGAGTTCCTGCGCTACCTGTTCGAATGGTAGCGTGACCAAAGACATAGTGCCTTGACCCTCGACTTGTTCGTAGAGCTTCGCTCTCCTCTAGACGATCCTCGCACCTTCTCGCTGAGTGATGCAGCCCGCGGTGACAGCCGCGGCGATCTCACCTACGGAGTGACCTATCACCGCCCTGGGTGCAACGCCCTGTGAGAGAAGCTGTGCCGTAAGACCTATTTGCACGGCGTAGGTCAGAACCTGAACCCTTGCTGAGCCGCCTATCTCGCTTGTCCGCAAAGCCTCAACGGCGGAAAAGCCTGCTTCTTCTAGGAACACGTCGTCCAAGTTGGACAAGGCATCGTGGAAGACAGGATTGAGCAGTAGTTCTCTTCCCATGTCTGGCCATTGCGCCCCATGACCCGAGAAAACCCATACGGCTCCCTTCTGGGACGCGCTTTCGAGCTTACAGCCGCTTGTCGTCCACTTCTTTTCTTTTCCGTCTGCAAAATCTGTCAAAGCGCGTCTAGCGTCTTCGCTATCAGCGACGACGAACGAGACGCGGTGGCTCAACATGGCCCGCCGCTGCGATAGCGTACGGGCAACCGCGAGAATATCTATGGTACCACTATCTGACAGCCATCGCGCAAGATTATCAGCAAGCTCTGACAGTCTCTTGCGTTTATGGGCTGACAAAGTGAGAATGACAGGGGCGTCGCCGACGATGTGATCGCTTCGCTGACACTTCGCAGCACGCCCTTTGGGCTTGGGCGCCTGCTCGAGGATAGCGTGACAAACGGATCCACCGTAACCGTAACTGCAGACTGCTGCTCTGCGCACCTCGCGGTCAGGCCATGCTGTGGAGTCTTTCACGACGCGCAGGCCACTGTTTGCCCAATCTATCCTGGAGTTCAGATCTTTCAAGAGCGTTTGGGGCGCAATGACACCTTTTTGCAAACTGAGCACTGTTTTCAGTATACCAACGGCGCCAGCTGCTGCCTCAAGGTGTCCAATGTTAGGCTTGAGGGATCCAAGGTAGCAGGGCGAATGCGAGGAACGGTCAGTTCCATACACCCGCGCTAGCGCGGCGATCTCTGTGGGGTCTCCGCGCGAAGTAGAGGTCGCATGCGCATCGATGTAGTCGATGGTACGAGGATCGATGGCACCCGCGTTCGAGAGGGCCAGTCGGGCAACTCGCTCTTGAGCTAGTGAGCTTGGTGCCATAATGCCGTTTGTCTTGCCGTCTTGTGCTGAGGCTGAGCCCTTCAGGACAGCAAGGATGTTGTCGTTATCCTCTATCGCAGCTTCTAGACGCTTGAGCACGATCACGGCACCACCTTCTCCGCGTCCATATCCGTTGGCCGAGTCGTCGAAAGAACGACAGACGCCGTCTGCACTCAGTGCGCCTGCCTTCTGTAGCGTGCAAGACAGAGCTGGCGCACAGATGACGTTGACGCCCCCGCCAATGGCGAGAGTACTCTCGCCATTCGAGATGCTCTGACGCGCCAAATGTATGGCAACAAGTGAACTCGCACATGCCGCGTCCACGGCTGTACTCGGCCCTTGTAGTCCCAGGTGATACGAAATTCGATTTGGGATTCCGTGGTGCGCTGTACCGATGCCGCTCCAGGGCTCAATCGTAGGCAGATCACCCATCAGCATGAGGGAATAGTCGTTCGAATCGACGCCCATAAATACACCTGTATCGCTCCCGCTCAGCAGATCTGGTCTGATACCTGCGTTCTCTAGTGCCTCCCAGGCTAGCTCCAACCCCAGCCTCTGCTGTGGGTCCATAAGCTCGGCCTCCGCAGGTGAAATGTCAAAGAAGGCAGCATCGAAGTGCTCCAAGCGGTCAAGAAAGTATCCCTTGTTGATCGTTTCGTCCACGACCTTTGCGTGGCGCCCGCCTCTGTTCCGCCACGGCTCCCATCGCTGCACTGGAATGGTACCACAAGCGTACTTCCTATGCAGCAGGAAGTCCCACAACTTGTCGGGGGTGTCAACATTGCCAGCTGTACGGCATGACATGCCAATGATGGCTACTTCATGTAATGTGACCTGGTTCTGTTACTTGGAATGTGTTCACGCGTTTTCTTCAATCACCACTCACCTGTGCACTTGGACCTGGCGGAGAATCAAGCAGCTCGAAACCTGATGCGACGCTGCCGGTCGTCGGCGAATCATTTTCTAAACTCATTTCTAGCTGAAGACTCGGTTTCGGAATCAGCAGACTGCGATGATGGGGAAGCGCAAACTTATAGACCGCGGCAGGACGGATCTGTGTGCACTATGGAGTCAGGATGCCAAGATGATGCCATAGACCTGGTAATTACATGTCGCCTCGCTACATCAGTCCAACATGGCGATCTTGCTATGACCCCTGATAGCCCACGTGACCATCACTTGAATTAACCACTTGGACCCGCAACTATAATTCAGATCTCACTCTTCACGATCCCGTCGAACAGTTAGTGGAAAAGGGATTGGATTTGCCTTTAAAGTAAACACTGATTGTATAACAGGAAGTAATTGATCGACGTTGCGCCCACTCCTACCTAGACAAGAAGACCAGTTCTCTTGGCGCGCGGTTGGGTTTGTGGCTTGCAAGTATGCGATGGCAAGAAGATTGTGAACGTTGTTGTATAGCTTAGCACCTTAGCTCAGCTTATATCTGGGTCTGTGCGTGACACAATGGGTAACACAGTCCAGGTTCACAACAGCGCTTGGCCTGCGACATTACCTCAAGACGCCTGTGACTGAACGCGTTCAAGAGCACCTTGGAGGGCGACCACGAAGCCACTCACGGCTGCAACCATCTCAAACTCCCACTTTCTTCGACACGACGGAAATTTGGTCTCGCTGTTGCCCTAGGAAGAAGCGGGCTGACGGGCACCGATTCACGCATCGAGCGGCATTTGACACCGTTCGGTTGGAACGGCACTTTCAGCGCCCCTTCTTCTGCAGGGAGGCGGAAGCTCTGATGCTGGTCCCCGATCAAGCATTGAAGATGTCTGTTCAGTTACTTAGCCGCCATATCCTTTGTACTTTTGGAGGACACGTACCCAGCCCCATCTATTTTCACCGACTCGAAAACGGTACAAGACCAGCACGGGTACGTGGCGTCTGTGGGGCAGGTCCCTTTTCCCGGGTAGATAACCGACTTTGGATTCCTAGCATGGCTACCCAACATTAGCTACGTGGGCTGAATCAACAGAAGATCGCGTACGGATAGTCTTCTAGAGAAACGCATCCTCCGACATAATCCATGGGAACGTAGCTGCACGGCCCATTCATGTTCTCATTTTCACAGAATTGGATCTTTCTGCCTGTCAGCTTTACGTGCCCCTTTGCAAAGTTCGAAGGTTGCGTACCGTTTGAGAGGCGCTAGCGCCAAGTAATAAGCTGCCCAAAATCACTAGGAAAGTTGGAGCCGGCATGTTACTCGGTCTTCAGTATGTTCCTCATGCATTGGGACCATTCGCTTTTGAACCCTCGTGTGAGCCGTGATGACTAGAGTCGTGGTGGACATGCTGTGTCCAAGTACATGAGCGTTTACGACGCTGTCGTTGTCAGCAATATTTCAGATGCGAAGCATCCAGCGAGCTTACACAAACACATGGATCTCCACGCACTAGGGCATTTTTCAGGCTCGGGGACTTTTATGGACGATGTTTGCGAGCTGTACCGCCCGGGTTTTGTTCAGCAGATTCATTGGCATGATGAAGGACATCTACAAGCTAGACCGGCGTCTGCGTCGTAGGCGACACTCAGTCTGCGACAGAAAACACTTGCAGTTCATGAACGGATCATTGCCTTGTACTGTTTTCCGTGCACTTCACCTGCGCTGCCTCGTATGTCGTGGCGAAAGTTCGCACCAGAAGCACAGTCAGATATGGAAATTGAACCGCGGACATGCCATGGCCTGAGAAGTAAGAGGTAATTCGTAATTCGGCATGGGTGTTTTCCCTACCATATGTGCTGTGTGGGGCTTTGTGAAATTTCTTCATGCTCACTGTCACACCGATGAACACTGGAGATACAGTACAGTACTGGCAAGAGACTTATGCGATGGGACCCTGAGAAATCTAATTACTCGTTTGGCGCCGTCGGCCTAGGAACTCGACGTTATTTTATTGGGATCACGGACGACTAGGATGGTTAGGCTGCGTTTGTGGGGCTACGCCAAGATTATAGGGCTTTGTCCAGGTTGGATAAGCTCAGAGCTTGAAACTGCCTTTCAGAGCAGTTGTCCCAGAGCTGTCCAGCACTGCAACTGATTTTGAGGGCGATACGGCGTCACTTCGCCATAGTGCAACGCCTGCGTACCGTGAATGATTGGTACATCAGGAGCAATGACGATCATTTCGATTACCTCGCTTATTAGAGTTGCACCCCATTCGTGAATGGCGTGTTGACCAAATCGCCCCGATTCCTGTGGGCAATAGTGTTGCCTGTGTTCCAAGATACCTGTATCGTCAAATTCATTGTACGCGACTCTTTGAGGCGTGGTATTGTGCCAGTGACGTTCATCATAGCTGTGACGTCTTCCCTGTGCGTCCAGTGTGGCGAGTAGTGTGATTCAAGGGTGCGCCGCTTATGACAAGCCAAATGAATATCGATCGCGCGAAAAAGACAGGAAAGCACTCACCTAGCCTGCATGATCTACGAGAGACTCGAGGGCATTAGCCAGTGATGTCGAAGCACGTGGCAAGTACGGCGTTCGATCACCAGCACTGGGCATAAGTCTGTGCTGGTACTCCACTCTGAGTAATGGTCGCTTCCCACACTCCACGTTCTTTCGATCATGCACGGATCGTCCATTGTATAAGATCCACACATTAATTACCCATCCCTTAGTAGTGCTGCTCAGATGGAGTTGTTCTGTCGTACGAGCGTGACTGGGGAGGTAACAAGCCAAAGCAATGCAGGCGGCAGGCCGGTGAACCGGAGCATAATTACGACGTCGAGCGGCTCCAACCACAACAGGGGTAGTTTCATACAGGTGGACGGCTCTATCGGCCCTGCTAGGAGAGAGCTCGATCGAGATCGACGTGGCGATGGCTCAAATTCTCCAAATGCACGCTTTCAGCTCGTCAGCGTGTGGATAGCACTTTCGATCGTGATAACCGAGGAGTAAATTGTGAGTTCGCTCGTGACTAGGTTACAATTTGGTGGCTTCCCTTTTGACAAAAGCCGTAGATCCAGTTTCTTGATACCACAGATCGCGGCTTTATCAGCGAAGGCGAGCTGCTTGAGACAGACCAACAGTCTCAAATGCCATCATACTCAGCAGGGCCCCAAGATGTCGGGACATCATTCATGACTGAGATACTTCCCCTCCGGAACGATGCTTTACCGTGTCAAGCACGAACAGAGCTACTGGAATTCCTTGCTGACCTTCGTGGAGCATTCGACCTGCAGCCTGGGACATTTTTCCTCGCAATCAACCTGCTGGATCGATACGTCTCAGTACGCTACTTACAACCGGAGAGTTGGCAGCTAGCCGGCTGCACTGCGCTGCTGGTCGCAGCAAAGTATCTTGAACAAAGATCCAACGTGCCTGCCGTACAACTGCTTGAGAAGGCCTGCAAAGGCACGTATCAACGGTGGCTATTCCTCTGGATGGAGTGGGATCTACTGGAAGCCTTGGAGTGGCGAGTAGGCCACTCAAACGTATACGAGTTCATACAGCTGATGCTGACGCCTCCGAATAAGCTGCACAATCCTGCAAAAGCACACCTCGATCCACTACTCCCGGATCTGGCCCTCTACATTGCTGAGATCGCCGCCTTTCACAGAGAGTTCATATGCAAAAAGCCATCTGCCATGGCAGAGTGTGCACTCGCGCTAGCTCGTGTTGTCCTAGAGGCAAGACCGAGTTCCCAAATGTTGTGCGACAGGCGACTTTACAATGAGTTGCAGTGTCTTGTCTGCGATCCGCCCCCTAGACTTAAACGCAAACATCCAAAGCAGCTTGCATTTTTACAGGAGAGATTAGCTTCCACTCGGCCCGCTGTGCGTTCAGAACTAGGGAAACGCACGCACCGGGACATGGAGTCGAATCATGAGCGAGGGTCGACGGCAGGATCAGATATGTTCACAGCCAACTCGGCCGCATCCGACGAGTCTCGTTCTTCAACAGCCGGGTTCCGGCACAAAAAGTGCTGTCACAGCATCGATCATGGCCATGCCTCCACCAAAGCGTCAGCTGGCTCTTCCGGCCAGTGCCGATCGAACTCAATCACCCCCGGTTATTCTTACAACAGGCTTGTCGGAAGCGTTGCTAAGTTCCCGAGCCTGATGAGCGATACCCTGTGCCGCCTCGAGAAGGAGACGCCGTGTAGTGCTTCAAGGCTCTTGGCTGGTGGTGCACTCTTAAGACATTTTTAGTTTGTAGCGTTGCTACAGCAAATCAAGTCATTCTCCCCAGCAGTCGTCAGCATGCACTGAAAACACCGAGAGATATAAGCAGTCCGAATGTCACGGATGGTCTTCCATTCATTGCAGTGTCTTAACATGGAAATCATCGATACTAGAACCAGGTTCAGCGCCAATCACAGCAGCGGCCAAGCGGTCCTAGAGGAAGGAACCCATCCTTTCATAAATAGCCGTTCCTTCTGTGTGAAGTACAAGACTACAATTCTGACACATGTGACAGCACAACCACGTGCCGATGAAACAAACAATGTTATTCACACGGTCAGCACATGACACTAACCCCTGGTTTCCAGCGGCCTGTCAACACACTGGAAGAGGGATTTTAGCATTGCGCATGGATACGAAAAGTCTCAATCGCTCACCCGTCAAGTCTCTGGGCTTGTTTTACAAGTCTCTTATCTTCCCCTCTCTACGTGTAAATGTTTCGTTACCCTACTGTGCTCCGGCGTAGCCTCCCAATGCCGATAGCACTATCTCATGCCTCGAAAACTCGTGTGCGTTTACGGCGGCTGCATATCTTGTGGATAAGCGCAGAATCACATGCCTAGTGCGGATCTCATACTGAAACTGGGTGCCGTGGTTTGAGCGACTATGAGGAGCGGGATGGGAAGAGAGAGCGAGCAAGGGCTTGCTGCAGTGAGAATAGGAAGGGTTCTAGGATTTGGGTGTTGGTCCTGAGGTTGCGGCGGTGAGGATAAAACGGTAAGGGAGCAACGGAGAGTGGCGAGAAGGAGGTGCTTGTCGGTGGTAGAAGGTGTAGCTTGTAGGTCAGGGTGAGTTCGATCTTCAAGAGGGCTGAGAGGAAGAATACACGCTTGTTCTCTTGCATAACTAGCTTTGGAGTAACGATCGAAGTCGTGAGGTTGCCGACTAAGAGCTCACGAAGCCCGGGATGTTGGAGATGGCCGAAGAAGAGGTAACATGAGCGTTCGTCGGCCACTTGGAAAGAGTGGCGCAGGTTTGTTGAACAAGACTCGTCATGGAACATTGAACGACGAGGAGTTCTCTTTCAGAGGCTTAGGGAGACCGCGCCAGCGGCTACAGCACCACGTGGAAAACTACACAAGTTGCCTACACGCGCTTCGGTGGTCCACAAACCAATATGTAAATTCTTGCTCATGACTTTCCACCATATCATCGCGGTAAACGATGAGATCCTCCACTCTTGGAAAGCAGTCCCTACGAACCACCTGTATCGCACCCTCTCAGGACTCAGGAAGCAACAGTACCGAGACTTTACCGCATACAGCTAGTATGGCGTTCTGCAGCCTCATGTACCGGTATGGGGTAGCATTGTCACCGTTTTCGTCAAGGCGGAGAACATACAAGTCAGCTGGCACTATTAAACCGCTCTCTCCCATGTCTCTTCACCATCTTCAGACATTGACTCCTAATCCTGCCAAGGTCAGCTTAGGGTCACTGAGAGCCCGGTGTGACTTCTTCCTTCTCGGTCGGAGCCATGTCAGGCGTTATACCGTAGCGCTCGGCGAAGGCGAGGATGCCGAATTGATACGAGCCGTCAAAGTTCTGATCGAGGGTTACCTGCGTGATGCACACCGCAACGTCTGGAGGCGTCTTGAGGATCTCGAATAGACAGAGGAGGTCTCCAGGGCGTATGGCCCTGTATATCACCAGCTGCTGCGGAAGTGGCAAAGGAAGGAGTCGTGAAGTCATGATGAACGGTACGGCGTGACTTTGGTTTCGAAGAGTAAAGAGAAAAGTGGAAGGAGATAGGCAGTTTAGTGCATGAGCAGAAAACGCTAGGCGGAACCAGCGGGGCTGGACCGAAAGTGGAGGGGGCCTTCGCTTCTCAGAAGTGCAGGTTTACTCCTTGTATGCCATCACCGTACCGGCAGACGATCCAATATACAGTGCTTCATACTCATAGGAGATAATGCAATTGAAGGGCCTGAACACGATCGTAACGCTAAAGACGATTTATCTATGTACGCAGCATTCGGTATAGCAAACTCAAGAAGCATGTATGCGGTCATGCAAACACAGCTCCGGTCACTGTGATCTCGAGATCAAGTACAGACAAACTTAAAAAGCCCCACCGCCTCGCAGCTCTACACCTGCCATCGAGTCGAACGCTATGCTCAGACAACCACCAGCGCCAGAATCGACAAGGAATAGAGTATCTCAGTCATAGCACAGTGAAACCTGGTCTATCTGCCACAAAATCGACCTGGGAGTGCAATCATGACCATGACTGACGCTTTCTCACTGATGATCCAAGTAGATGACTTGAGTGTGTGTGTGATTCATGCCCAGTCGTTCACTGGATTGTTTCTCAATCGAGCTTCAAGCCATCCTTGAGAAGCCTCTCCCTGAGAGCGGTCACAAGATCCTTGAACTTCTCGACCAACGGCACCCCGTAGCGTTCGCAGACCAGGTGGATGTTACCTGCACGCCAGAACCTAGAATCGCAGCAAACGATGGCTTTCCCGGAACTTGCCCAGAGACCAAGCTCCATCATGGTGACTGGGCTGACCGTATTTGGGTCGAAGAAGAAGATGATGATGTCGGCCTTCTGCAGCGCGGCAAGTTCCCACTCTACCTGCTGTTTGAAGGCTTCGTCTTTAGCCGACTGAGTAACATTTGGATCCCATGCTCCTCTCCGTGGGTTGCACAAGGTAATGGGCAGATCTTGCAGGGTTGCGGCCATTTGCTTTTGCCATTGCACAGCCCTGCCCATCTCAATGCTACCTGCTGCGAAGACAGACTTGTCGCTGGTGTACTGTGGCTTCTCAGGTGGCATGCAGTGCTTAAAATTGGGATGCCGCTCCGGAAGAGGATCAGGGAATGGAGGTAGCTGGTTGAACTTGTCTTCAACATGCTGATCGATGTTGACTGCCCCGGCATTCGTCGCGACCTTGTCGAAGTTCCTCTTGCACATGAGACATTCTTTCAACTTCTTAGGTTCTGCGTTTCTTTTGGTGGTCTCCATTGCTGAGAGTGCTTGGTCCAGGAATGAGGCGTCGTGTGCAACTTGATCTTGAGGGCTTAACGATGGAAAGTCGAACAAGTCAGTGATGCCTCTCGTGCACGGAGAATAACGAAGACGATAAGGCGATCCCTTCGGTTAAAACAAAAAGGTTCTGTATATTTGCGTGAGCCAGCAGCGGTTCTTGACGCATTTAAGATGAGCCACCGGCCCCTGGAAGACTGTCACTGTGCCTGATTGACACAGCATCAGGCAGCGCCTCGCACTGAGCTGACACAGCCACAGATGATTATCTGATTTTGGCCTGGCACAACCTCGAAGCCGTACCTTAGACAGGGTTAGTAAGCTCAAGACAAGGAAGCGTCCGTGGAGCGGTGAGAAGTAGTACCTGACCCAGAAGCCGCTAACACCCCTGCTCGTGTAATATTGAAGAAGTGGTGGGCTAGTCTCTGAGGACTAGTCACCCGAGCGTGAAGGACAGCCCCAAGTTCAAGCGTTACCGTTCACACTCAGAAATCTAAGTCTGCCTCGCTTTGATGCATCAATTGCAACTTTGAAATTGAACAGACGTGGGATGGATGACGCGGGTTTGCCATTTGTTCGGTGCAATGCACCAGGTAGGCAATCACAATTACAGGCAATTGAGCACGCCTGATTGGGAGAAAATTTTCAGTGACGATGTCGTTGTTGCAGCAAGTGTGGAATCAATGTACCTGTCTTGTAGCATCAGGCAATATTGGTGTTGGACGTGAGGTCTGCGGCCTCTCTCAGAAGAATGCGCTCCCTTGCACATGACGCGTGCACAGCCCATCATCCGGTAAAGCTTCAACAGGGTGATCTTCTTGCGACTGAAGCAGCGATGCTACTCATACTTCCCTTGTGGTGCAGCGACTAAGCTAGCGCTGAGCGCGACGCGTTGACTGCACGAGCAAGGTTAATTTTGATGCCCCTTGAGCCAAACAAGGTTGCTGGCTTGTGGTAAGAGGAGGCATTTTGTGGTAGCACGCCGTAGCGAGAGGGGTTGTGATCACGCGCGACCCCGAAAACATCATCTCGCTGCTGCCATGTATTGTAAGCTACCACGGTTCGTTGAGATGCCCCTTACCCACGGTGAAAGGCGTCTACGCGCTAAACCAAAAGCGCCGCACTCTCAACAGGCGGCGCTGTTCGCGCAAACTATTGTGTGTACAGTGGATGCTTTTGGTGTGTCATCGGACGCCATTGGTCGCTTCGTCAATCCTGCTGGCACAGTCAGGTACCGGCCAAGCAAGACATAAGGTCACCTCTTAAGTGCAGAAGGAACCTCAGCAAGCTTTGTGATGCAGCGGCTTGTGCAGCACACTCGGATCTAGCTACGTTAAAGCTGCTTTGCGTGGTAAGAACACGGAGCGCTCGCTTTGGCGGTCAAAAAGTCCGCAGTATTGTCCTCCAGCCTCACTACAGCAAGGGTTGAGCTTGTCTGAACACACGTTGATTGCCGTCCGCATGTAGTCGACAGTTCCCCGCAATTTTCGTTGCCGATCAGATATCGTACGACTTCTTGATGCCCCACAGTCCAACATAATTACACTTGACCCGCAACCCGCCTGGCAGTCTGCCCGTTCGAAACGCAGCGGATATCAGACTCGCGCCTCACAGCTAGCAACATCAAACACTCACTGGGGTTGATGATCCAGATCTAGCCGCAATCTGAGGAAGCCGGGTTCGTTGTTGCTGCGCAACAGTGTGCGCCGGAGCAAGTAAAATCTCAGATACAGCTCTTACTTCCAGGGTTAGCCGCAGCAAACTCTACGCACGCGGCGCAGCTAGCCAACGCTTCTTGCAGTGAGCGACTCGCACAAGACCTGGCACTGCGAGTATCTGAAGATTTCGACATCTGTCGCTTGTCATAATGTCTCATAAGGAACGTCCAAACATCGATTTCGATCGGTTTGAAGGTCTGATTATATCTCGACGTGCAATGAGTGTATACATAAGTGGCTCGCTTCTTCAAGAAGGCTTTGTGCTATTGGGAGGGTATCTAACGGCGATTCAAACCGCAAACACCAGAGCTTCTGGATTTGAAGAGCTTGAGCGTCTGACTGAACCTCTGCTCTATCGTCAGGCGAGGGTATCTGAACCGTAAATCCAATCTTTTTTTCGTTAGAGGTAATGCGTCAAAGGTGCTACACCTGGGGTGTGCTGCTACTCACACTGCGCACTGTATTGAACCTCGAAACTTGTCTTCTGACCTTTGCAGGTAGCCGGTTTGTTGCCACCAGCCGTAGCAACACGATAAACTGTGTCTATACCGCCCTGAGATAGATGCTTCGTGTCCTGGAGAAGTAGCCACTTAAGAGTGCCCTCTTTGCTCGTGGCGTCGTAAAACGACAACGGGGCGGCAGACTCAGCAACTTTGCTCACAATAGCAAGCGGAAACGGCGACTGAGACAGCTGGTCTAAGGCAAAGACTGGCGAAGAGTCTCTGAAGTAGTGATGACCTAACTGGCAGCCCATACCCAACGACTGCAGACCTTGCCGGAGCAGTTTGGGCTGGGAGCTGAGCAACAGCGCAAACTGTGAGATGGAAGAGATGACCGGTCTGGCGTGAGCGCTTCCTTTGAGGTAAGTGCCGATGTCATATAGATCGGCTGCAGCGCGTTAGCGTTTGCATGCTGCGGTGAAGAGCGGCCAATAGAGATCAAGGCATACCTGTGGCGCCCGTGGTACCTGGAGCGACGTCTTCGTTACCAGCTGGGCAGGTATAGTTTTGCGTTCCTACACCGAGTAAGACGTACTTGAGCCGCAAGCCGTATGGAGTGGCAAGATCGCTTTCGGGCATGTATCTGACTAGCTTATCCATATCGATGGCCTGCATGAAGGTTCGCTCCGCAGGCAGCGCTATGGTCAGGCCAGCCAAAAAGGCAAAGACGTGGATGCAACGGAGGCGGAACATGATCTTCGCGTGAACGTAAGGAATGCAGAAAGCAACCCTGACAGACAGCGCGTGTTCCTTTGACTTGTAGTGCGCGACTCTGCTCCTGCATCCGTGGCTGCCTTGTTCCTTGATGGAAACAGAATTACTGGTTCCCACACAGACATTGCCAGCACTAATGACACTCAGCGTCTCAGATGCCAGCCGTTTTGTTTGTCATTTCGCGGCAATAAGTCTGCATCATGCTCGCAGGGGCTGTTAAAAGCCCAAGGTCAAGGGAGACAACCCCTCGACTAGTGCTCGCAATGACCTCAGAAGATCGATCGAGCGATCTCTGAATTACCAAACATAGCTCTAGGATTAAAAAAAAAACTCTTCGGTGAAAATAGTCACACTTGCCAGTGATCGTGCTGTCTTACTTTTCCACCATTCATTGTCAGACCTGGGCTTGCACTCTTAGTGTATTACACTCACAGTGTTGTCACCCCATAGTAAGTCCACGCGAACGGAGTGACAACAAAGTACTCTTATAGTATGCAGTCCTTGCTTAATCTGGTACCAAGGTCTAAGATATTTTACATCAATTGCACTGGAAGGAGGCAGTCGACAGCATGGCCTCGATCCCAGCTACAACCAGTCATGTTCCCTACATTTGACGATTACTTGATGAACATGCGGTCGACGACTAGATTTTGTCTCAGAAGACTTTGGAGCAGCAACAGTCTCGCTGTCAGTGGTGGAAGAGGTATCATACGCCCGCACATGGAGAGGGCTCATGCCCGTGTGCAATGACATGTGAAATTGCATCTTCCGAAGATGACTCGTCGATCAGGGTCCTAAAACATGCCAAAAACTTTCTATGGACCTTTGGCAATGCTTTTCGACTCTGGGCAGTTCCGAAAAAGTACTCTCGATGCAAGACATGCTTGTTTCAGCCCGTAGTGCGCGAAGCGCGGCGTTTGTGGGAGCCTTTCCGCCGGTAGAAATCTGACTGTGCACGCAAGAGCTTTGTTAGAGATGCCGGCAGTCCCGAAATGACAGCAGAGTTGGTCTGACAATTCAGTCTGATCTCGATTGGGGCTTCAGCCTTTCCAACTCGTATAGAGACCTTCTTCGGCATGCTGAATGTCAACAGTCGACCCTGGACCTCGAACCTCAAAGGAGAAAAATGTTCATGTTTGTACAAATGCTTCAGGTAGCTGACGGCAACTCGCGGCTTGATCATTGCGCAAGCGCTGTATCCCTCGGCGCCATCATGCAAAACCGAGCTCGGTTCGATCTCAACGTAGAACAGCGACGCCAGCAACTGGAAGGCTGCAGCACGGACATTCTCGGCAAAAGCGACATCTTGTGCTAACGTTGAGCGAAAGCTGTCCTGCAGTCTCGAGATAGAGCTAACATCATCGAACTGCACAGCGTCTATATCTAGCGTCGGGTTCAATCTCACATATCGATGACCGCAGAGGACGAGGTCGGTGTGCTGCTTTTCAGCGGAGAGCGACTCAACAATCGAAGCACGGCACGCTGCTACGGGGCCGTCCTGGTATGTCTGGCCGGCCTTCATGGCGCCGTATCCGACAGAGAGGACCATGTTACGTTCTTCTTCAGGCGCCCAGAAGATCTTGGCCTCTTGCAAGGCGATGCGAGTCGGGTTATTGCACGTGACCGCGCCATCAACCAGGGGGCCGCCAGGCAGTTGCGCTGCTGGAAAGAGAAAGGGCACGGCGGAGGTGCACTGCGCTCTTGAAAGTCATCAGAATTCTGAAACGACTGGAGTGCCGACGAGTACACTTACGCTTCCCATACCTGATCATCAATATCCGCATCGTTTGCCTGTAACCATCTGTAGGACTTGGACCCCTGCAGTCGAGGTCTGTTGTAAGACGTGACTATGGAGCAACACTTTGCGCGCGTGTCCCATGCGGTCACGGCGAGTTTGACAGGCGCGCCATCGAGCGCTGTGGGGAACATCATGCTGCCACACTTACCGAATTCCTGACGGAGCACCGCTTGTATGGTGTCGCCGCTTACGAAGCTCCGCTGTAAAGCAATGCAAGCAGCGTACTTGATGTACCTGAGCACGTTCTCCACACGACCCTTCACAGGGTGCGTGGACGGTCTGCGCGGCAGGATCTCTGCAGTGAGCTTTGAAAGCTTCCACTTGCAAGTATCGAAGTCCCAGCGATTTATGAACAGTCCCAGCACAGCAATTCCACCTGCGTCTCCTTCAGTATGACGTAGCTGTGGGAGGGTGCAGTGCCGCTTACCTATACTTGTTCCGACAGCCATGTCAAAGAGGTTATGGAGAGGAATCTGTTCGCCTATCAAAGCACTGATCGCATGTAAAACTTCGAGTCCAACCACACCTTTGACGCCCCCTCCGTCTAACGATAGAATGCGGCCGCCCGCTGTGGGTGGCTGTATCTTGACCTCTTGAGGGTTGGCCCACTCTTCTTGGCACACTGGGCAGCGTTTGAATTGCAAACGCGCGCTTTGCATCCACTGTGGGGAGTAATTATGAGTGCATCCCTTGCAGAAACCGTGCCCGCATGGCAAAACGTCATCCCAATACGCGAAGAAGCATCCAGCGCAAAGCCTTTGCGGGCGGGCCTGCTTCATGAAGAATTCTTTGTGTTCTCTCAGAGCCCCAATATGAGTCTGTGTTATGCACGCGCCAGCCGCGAGATAGTTCTTGATTGCATTTAGCATGTGCAGCTTTGCTCTTTTGCTCTGAGGATACAAGATCGCGTTCTGAGGCTCTGTCGCGTGTTTTACCAATTGTTCTTCGATATGTGCATAGCGTCTTTGAAAGATGGAGTCGAAGAGACCATCAATCGATGCCGTTGCCGTTTTGAAGTTCTCTAATTCGAGAAGAGGACAGTGCGCCAACAGATGATGAGCCATGTAGGCGCCCAGTATCGCGGCAAGCACGGGTGCGCAGCACGTCTCAGTTGGTGCTGCTCCCACTGAAAAAAAGGCCAGCTGGTGGGGCAGCTCAGGATAAATGCTCGGCAAGTCGCTGGTAAGGGCACGCGCTATGCTGAATGCGGTTGGGTCGGCATCCATCCGGCGGGAAAAATACCTGATAGATGACTCAAAGAGCTTATGCATAGATTTCTCCCTCCAATAATATCCATATTCGATAGGGCAGTGCTCATTATCGGAATCAGACAAGCTGCGAATGCTCTCGAGCAATTGCCAATTGACAGCATCGTGCTTAGAATACCGTCCAGTCAACTTTTGATGATAGAGTACCTTGGTGGCTTGGAAGCAGGAAGAGCTTCGCATATAGACCTCCGTCCATTGCTTGGTCGTGGTGAAGAGCTCAAATGCAACTTCTTCGCTGCTCTTGTTTGGCTGAAGACCGCACAGAACGATTACAGCGATGGGCTTGACGGGCTCTTCTACAACACCATCACAGTGTTGGATCCAACTGATATAGTTCTTTGCTATCCTTCTCATATCGCTGTCAATGAAACAGACGATCCGACTCGCTACGGTACACGCTTGGATATACGGCGTGGGGAGACATGTTTCAAAGGAACCGTGATCTGTTCGCGGCACACGGTCTGATGGCTCGCCCCGAGCCTCCAGGTCCACGAAGCGTCTTTTCAGGTGACGCTTGGTAGGTTGACTGGATTCCAGTACGTGCAGGAAGTATGTGTGCAGATTGGTGGCTCGAAAGATGTGGCCAGAGCTGGATTTCTGGTGTTTGACGGCCACCACTTGATTATACTTACCGACAAGAGTGTATGCATCCACGGGGGTGTTAGAAGCTAGCTGATGCGAATGTAGAAAACTCATGCTCGATCGCCAGCTCTGGAACAATCGCGGCTGACGGCTTTATACGCCCTTTCAGGTAATCCGCTGATTCCATAACGCAGTGTGACGCCGGGGAACTGAATCATTGGGTCAACTTCACGACAAAAACACCTGCTGCCAACGTCCTTTTTGCGAATCAGGCAGATGAAAAGTGTGATGGACCTGCCGTGTTCATGTCTGAAAGCCACCGGAACCCCACTCTCACACACCTTGCAGATGAGTGGTAGTCTAGCGCGTGCAACCCTTTACCCAAACCTTGTGCTGATTGATAGCTGGACTGGATGGTCATATGGGATGACGAATAAGTTTCTGATGTAGTCCTACACAAGTGTGCGCACAAAAGCCGCGCATGACGCTGCTAGATCATCTTACCAACGTCCGCATGGAGTCACTGCCCCCCGAGATCCTAGGGAGAGTCTTGGAATTTCTTGGAGCACCGGACATTGTCGCATTTGCGTGTGTACATTACGAGTACTACCTACTTGCGCTCGCACATTTGTACCATGTTCTTACTTTCTACGTCGATCCCTACACTGCAGATCTGGCGCCAAAGAGCGTGCAACTGTTGGTTCAGGTTCATTCGGAGCGAGATGTGAGAGGGAACCCTCTGCAACCAATGGATCTAGTGCGAGAGATCGCTGTGTTGCCGTGCCCAGGGCCCTGCTTTCGAGTTACGCCCCGCGCTTTCCGCACGTTATATGCCACCTTCTATCAGTTGCTGCGGGCAAACTCTATAAAGTGCAACCTACGGCGATTCAAATGGCGAATTGGATGTCCTGAGAGCCTGGACAGATTTCCGTTGACTTTTGCTGCGCACTTGCGAGTGCTAGACTGCGCTGCCTGTCAAATCGACCCTAGTGTCTTGTTCCCCTGTCTAAAGACGCTAGCCCTCCGGCGCGCTAGGGCCATCGATGGTATCTGGCTTACCCTTCAGATCCAGCAATGCAGACTTGAACATCTGTCAATCAGTGGCATTAACAGTACAGAGACCATACAGTCCTCTTGCTTCGCTCAGAAGGCGGAACCGCGTCTTGATTCCTTGAAACGATTGGAGCTTGAATATGTCCACGTTGACGTTTGGCTTCTCCCTCCAGCCGCAAAGCTGGAACAGCTGTCGCTCCGTTTCTGTACCGAGGGTAACGACCTGTACGAACCGTATATACCGAATCTGGGCTCTTTGAAGAGACTAGAGGTGGTTTCAGTTCACGATGTGTGGGATTCTGACAGTTTCAAGCAGATGTTGTGGTCATGCACAAAGCTCGAAGAGCTTACACTGCTTATCGGCGGCAGGACATCAAACATCCCGATACGCGCTCTGCTTCCCCTGAGGTCGTCAATCCAAGCATTGATCATAGAAGCGCGCCTGTTCAGCATCGCGCCAGCGCTCAATTACCAGTACACACTTGATGACGTTCATCTGCTCTTGCGAGAGATGCCCAACCTACGCATTCTTGGCGTGACGATGGAACTACCGGGCAGAACGTGGAGCCATGTACGTCCTATCCGTGTTCATCTGAGGTATCTGCTAACCAAGGCCCACCAGACTTTGCTTTCTGCTCAACCACTTCTGCAAGTCTTCCATCTGCGAAACTGGCTGACACCAGAGCAAGCGGCGATGACTGCAGAGAATATGATCGTTCACCTCTCCACCACTCCCGTCTCAGCAGAACATCATGACACAATTGTAGTTATGAGTGATCGGTGTTATAAGATCGCAAGAAGCGCGGATGGTGCAAGGCTGACGACTCACACAATTCAAGACGGACTTTGCCGGCGGTACATCGTTCCCTGGCATATACCGACGTAGCATAACCCACTCTCATGTGGTAAGCGCCATTGCTGAATGTCAGATCTGGCGCCGACTGATTAGTCACGTTCAACCTCTGCCCAGGGCTATATGTTTCACGACGTGGGACAGATTGACGACTGCAATACCAAAGAGGGTGTCAATGGAACCAGAAAAAGCCAAAACAGAATAGAACAGACTTGAAGCTGATGATGAAGCCTCCATTAATTGCAACACGTTTGCCGTGAAGGGTTATGACTGCCGGCGCACTTGTTTTGATAAGTGCAAGCAAGGACAATCAGAGATTGAATGAATCTTTAGCCATCGGGATCGAGCACTCCCATTCGTCGCTCGTTCAGAGTGCTCTTTGTCAGCCTCCTGTGCAATGGCGTTTGATGTTATGCCAAGCGATCCGTGTCAATGAAAACTGCTACCGATTACTTATCTGCTCCCATGAGAGACTCCAGTGAACAGCCGTACTGACTCTGCGAGATGAACAAACGTATCATGTTCATTAGCGGCAGATTCTTGAGCATCGAGGAGGTATCATGTAAATCTCCCTTGGACGGGAAGTTGGAGGTTAAGACGATGGAATGGTCTTCGACGGTGCGTTCCCTCCTAGGCGTTTTTCCTGCTGCGGGACGAATACGAGCCACGAGCTTGATCGTTGGACTTTCACAAGGCTGTCTTGTCATAATCGAAAAGGATGATCTGTTTTTTCCCGCTCACCCAAACACATGAGAAACCGCTCTGATGCTTACATGGAACTGCTTTGATGATGACTCTCAGTTAGAAGCGATAAGATGGCCTTCAACGCCTGGTTCAGCCAACACGGATTCAGAGCGTAAGAGATGTCAGACTGTAGCTGCCTGAGGGGCGGTGCGCATGATGATCAAATCGATATATGACATTCGGGGACCTGCGGCTCTCTGAGAGACGATCTCCCCTTCTATGCCGCTGTTCGACCTTCTTGTACCTTATCCGGTCCGAGTGCAGCTACTGCAATATCTTTCCGCGTACGATGTCGCCAGACTGGACATGTTACTTGGGCGGTTTCTTGATTCCCGAGAGCGAGAGCTTTATTTGAACCCTCTGCGTGACCTCGTCTTCGATGTTGCCGAAGTGCGAGCATTGGAGACATACGGCATGAAGCTACTTCTTCTTGGGAACGATGTATCTGCGCTGCAACAACGCTTGCGAAAGCCACATCACTATATCCATGGACACGGCCGGAAGCGGAAGCTTCAAATCTACTTGATAGGCTACTGCCCCGTAATTACCAAAACGACGGGGATTCGAGACAGACTCCTCGGCTTCTCACTGTTCGGTGCGCCAAGCACGCACAGGATATTCGAAGACACGCTCCATATGCGAGCCATCAAAGCCAAGATTCTTTACGAAAGCTTGGAACCAGATGCGGCTTTTATATTGTCTCTTGGGGCGCCCGCGCATCTAAGTGAACGCCCTGGATCGTGGTTTCGCGTCCCGACTGTTCCAGACGTTACAGTCGATCTGAGGGTATACATACCGTCGCTTCACGATCGCCAGCACGCGGCGTACCGCTTCCCATTGTGCGAAGCTTGGCGCTTATCCAGGTGCATGTTGCGCAGAGCATGGCCGCTGTCCTTGCTTGTCGATGCATTTTACATTCTTTTGAGGATTCACAATCTTAGCGCAGCGTATCTCACAAGCTCCGGCCTGCACACAGCAGAGCCATATGGACGATTGTGGTCTCGAGGCGCGCTCAAGATCCGTGCTTCAGACATGGGCTAAGCAAATGGTACATACAGCTAAGTCTGACACTCTCGAATGCAGAGCTAGATGCAATTGGCTCCCAACAAGCGCTTCGTTGCCCAATTGATAAGATTGAATGGGCAGTGTATGTATCATTTAATCGTGCGGGTGGCGAGTTTGAGTGAAAATACGTTCGCCGCTGCTGCAACGATTTGCAAAACGCTCGTGCCAGGGGAAATCAACCGCCGGCTGGCGATGCGCTTATCGAGAGTCTTGAATCTCGAATTGCTCCGAAAGGTACGGCTTCTGACAGAAGCCAATCCTGTGTGCTGTATAGGGCTTCGCAACGTAAGACAACCATCGTTTGTCGTCTAGAGAACGGGCATGGTATTATGTCAGCCCAAGACGGCGTTCCTCATTTCGGCGTTGCTAGTAAGCAGCCTTACGGTACTGAGTTGTCTTTGAAACAATACGTACACGTAGAATTTGATGTGCTTGTGTCAGTTTGGGAAGCCGTAGAGCAGTCACCCGTTGTACTGGATCCAAAAAGATGAATGCAAAGACGTGTCCAACTTGACTGCAACCGTAACGCAGCCTTCTCCATGGGTATTAATGGGTGACATGACTCTTGGCCAGAAATATTGCCGATGTAAGAGCGAAAAGCATGTGCATTTTTATCGCGCTCTGTCGGCGGCTTGGAATCTTTGGCACGATCGTTGTTTATGCCTCTGCCTGTTGCTTTGCCTCAATTTTTTGAAATGCGACTTGGCCTTGAGTTGAATCGATGCTGGGAGTGCCGGCCATGAGGTTTGATTGGAGCGTTGCTGAATTACTCGTGTATGCAGACACAACTAGTGCTGCGAACGTCCCCTACCACTAAGCGAGAATCGCAACAAGCGGGGATTGGAGGCTCTGAAAATGCTCTGGCAGTCTAATTTGTACTTGATAGGGGAAGTTCGGCGTGGTCAGTGCATTGAAATCAGTCGTGGATCAATACGGAGTAAGACAAAGGTTCCTCTCTGACTAAGTCCGTTCACCTAAGCGCTCTGGCCAAGATATACAGCGGTATGTCTGCGTTTGAAGTGATCGGCAATACACCTAGCCAGTCGTGCAGTCCGTGTTCCTTCAACAGCCAGAGTCTCCAGGCGGAATTACGAGAAAACATCTCAACACGGGGGCGCTAACCATATCAAGATTATCAAGCCGAGAACTACATCTGAGGCTCCACTTCCGCCCAGCCGCGCTTGGCTACAATCTAGCCTTAAGATCGTCTCCCTGGTGGCTCCATCCTTGTAGCCAAGAGATCAGCAGATCCTTTGTGATGGGCGCCACTTCAGGAAGAACGGTCCGAGCGTTCTCCACGCAGAATGCCATATCGTCTTCCCTTCCACCGTCCGTCGCTTTCAGAAAGGCATGGAGTTTAAACTTTCTCGGAGGCAATTTGTCCAACCAAATCGGCAGCGCGATCGGAGAAAGGCCCTGTCCATGCAGTTCCTCTAGCGCGCAAATCAACGTATTCCAGGGTGCTGGCTGGGGATGCACCATGTTGAACGTCTTCACTGCACGGTCTCGAGGTAGCCTCTGTACCACGTTCGCGATGCTCGTGGCAAGCGCATCAACAGGCAGCCAATCAAGTGACTGGACGTGCGCTGGAAAGCTACCGACGGCCCGTGAGTTCTTGATGATGGAATGTAGCCAGCCTTGCACCGGCCATTTCCCTGAGCGGCCGGGTGACGGACCCCCAACTTGTCCAGCGCGCATAATCACCACGGAAAGTCCTTCCTTGTTACTTGCTTGAGCTAGCATCCGCTCCGCAGCGGCCTTGGACTCCCCGTAACCATGTGCCATTGCGTAGCGGCTGTCATGTGCGACGCTTTCGGGTATGAGTGGCAGCTGTGGATGTATTCTGGGCCAATTACCGATAGCACAGATAGAGGATATGAAGATAATTCTCGCTTGCTTCGCTTCATGAGCGCAGAAATGGATCGCGCTCTGTAGAGCCTCGAGAAGCGGACGGAACCGTTGAAAGGGGAGGGCCCAGTTGGAGTTCCACGCGTTGAAGATGACCTCCTCTACTTCAGATGCAAGCTGCTCTGCAAGTTGTCCGAGCCCAAGGCTGGCTTTGCTCATGTCGGCAACTACGAACTCCAAGCGGGAAGAGATGGCGTCGTAGTCGCAACCCATACTTAGCAGAGCTGATACTGTTCGCTGTTCTCCGTCTGCACTCCTGTTCAGACAGCAGATCTTAATGTAGGGGCGGATGGTGAGAAGCGCGAGGACTATGTTGGGTCCTAGGAATCCGGTGGATCCGAGCACAAGATAGGCTCTGGGCAGTGAGAAAGTGGTCGAGACCATCGCTGCTGCTTGCGATTTGAAGTGTCTGCTTCCTCCTTCAACAAGCAACACAAAATATCAAAGCTCTGGGAAGCTCAAAGACGGTATTCATGATGAATGGGTCATGCGGGAGAGACTGTAATGTAGTTGTGAGCCGCTCTCAATCACGCAGTGCCCGGAGCGAGACCAGAGCTGTTTTCGCTCCATCTTTGCGCTCGCCGCTGGAACCCTTGAATATTGCTTTCCGTGATCTCGAAATTACCGACTCGGTTTTTGGATCGACAGCCGGCTGTGGTTTATTGGAAATGACGGTGGGCGTGCTGCTGATCAGTCTTAGGAACTTTCATCACTAATTCACGATCCCCTGCATTCACGATATCCTGTATGGTAATAACGGACGAGTCTTCATCTAGGGTCAGCACGAATCCTTCGGGCATCCTCGAGCTGGCGACGATGTTTTGTGCTTCGGCCACTCTTGCTGATTCGCAGGACATCCTCTGAACCACGAAGTCTCTAGAGTAGCCGCTGTCGTGCCCTTTGCTTCTTTTCGAACTTCTTTTGCGTCTCCATGGGTGTGAATTGAAAGTATTCGGGCACTAAATACCTCCTCGGGCCATGTCTTTTGCTCTCCACAGCTGCACCCCTTTCTCGTCCTGGTCCAAGCGCAATCGCATGACGCCTCTGGAGTTACCAAGAGCTGGCCCAATGGCTTAGCAACAGGCAACGGCACAGCAAGTTGCTGCAGGCGCTCTAAGGCAGAAGCCGGGCTTCTCTATGAAACCGTCATTTCTCGCATGCTCACATGAAGGGCATGCCTAAGCACCCAGATTGCTTAGCAAAGGAGGGCTGCACTGCTTTCTCGGCTGTAATGTATTTTGCGCAACAGTGCGGACTTTATCCCGTGCCAATGGTGGTGCATACCCAGCATTTGGGTTCCGGGTAAACTACCGAAAAGAATGAGTACACCGATTTCTCATCGTAAATAGCACATTGTCCGCTGAGGGTACATGATGACATCAAAATCTCCGCGTTTGATTCTATGTCTGCCCGTGTGCAACTGGCAGATGACAAGAGACGCAGCAACTCTGCTGTTGACTGATCAGCAAACTAAGGCCTTTGCGACACATGTAGCCTCTGGAATGCTAGTGGCTGCCATTGTGAGGCCAGCGTAGTCGATCGTTGCCTCTTTCTTGGTTATCGCCTTGAAGCCTGGACATAGGGGCAGTGTTACAATCCCCGGGGTAGTGCTGCAGAAGTCTCTGGATATCTCCATCTCATCTCGACTGAACTGAGAGCCGGCCTGGGGCCATAGTAGCTCGTAGCTCTTTTCGTCGACCAGCATCTCTGCGCGAAGCATTACAGCTGCATGTATCACAGAGCGGAGTGAAGAGTCCAGTTTCTCTCTTCCTGTCTTACTCATGAAGACTGGTTGGAAAGTTTTCGAAAAACGGTTCACGAGCTGCTCGACGGTCCCCTTCACACCCTCTTTCGAAAAGACTGGATCTCTGATGATCGACTCATGACATCCACGGTTCAAGTGATACAGCATGCTAGAACCACCTGTGTCATGTCAGCGGTGATGATCTGGCGCAGCTAGTGTTCCAATGGTCTTACAAATGACTTCTAGGGCGTCGTGTAGGCGCAATAAGTATTCGGTCTGGGCGAAGTGATGTGTTTCGAATTCGCTCTCGAATACCCATGACCTCAACGCAGTCCCGACTAAAGCCCGAACGATATGGTAAGAATGGAAGTATGGAAAGGCTTCGGAGAGCTCTTGTGTTTTGGTCGTCAATTCCCGGCCGAATAGGTCAATCAACAGAGAATCCAAATCTTCAGATTGACC
The DNA here is from genome assembly GCA_001599375.1 of Phoma herbarum. NCBI lineage: Eukaryota > Fungi > Ascomycota > Dothideomycetes > Pleosporales > Didymellaceae > Phoma > Phoma herbarum. The sequence continues at coordinate 86,011 of BCGR01000030.1, forward strand.
CATGAGGCTACTGAAGCAGGAGATCTCTATGACATCTGTTATAATGAGCTTGTCGAAACCATATTCGAAGGTGAGAAGCTTGTTGCGCATCTCAGAGCGGTGTTGTGGCATGGTGTGATTGATGTCCTTGGGTAAGAAGGTTGCCCATTTCTGATAGGCGTGCAGTCGTTCTCGAAGCCGATTTTTCTCCTGCATGAGCTGTGTAGCAAGCTTGTGAAATTTTGGCTTATTGACTAACAAGCTCTTCGTCTCTCTCCAGAGTAAATTCTCGCGTTTTGCATCATTCCCGAGCGTCGTGACTTCCTTTTCCAACAACGCTATCTTGGCCATCAACGAAATCTCTGTAGGCGTAAGTCCCGGTCCTGACAGCAGTCCATGTCCGATTCGAGTCGTTGTGGTAGTCGAACACCTTTTTCTGAATGTGGGCGTCCGCAATGGATATCGTTGATTGATACGGTCACATCGCTCCGTGCCTTTCATAGCCGGGCTGTGCTGTTTTGAATGCCTTCTAGGCATGAGGGACTTTGTGGATAGAAACGAGGAGTCTGTCTGTCACCTATGGCAGGCAAGAAGATACGTTTATATGGACGATGCGGTGTGGCGGCTCAAACGCATCTAACCTTTTATAGTCCGGATAGAACCACTGAGGGAAGTTTCTTATCGCCCCGGAAGCGCTTGCCAAGCAGGCAGCCATCCTTGTGAAACACGCCACGGAGTTGTGGGAAGATAAGGCCATGTGGTCATCCGGGAAAGCTGGACGCGCGGCTTGCATGTCACAATTTGTATCAGTCAACGCCTTGCTGAGCTTGACCATAAAAGACGACTGTAGGCTCTGAGAGGGGAGGGAATTCAACATTGCAGACCGCTTAAGATTTCGCCGATCATGTGAAGACCCTTAATCCCGCGAATCGCTGAATGCTGCAAATCTCCGAAAACCAATACGCAGGGCTTGCCTAATCCGGACAGGGGACAAGATCGAGATTGCTCTATTATCAACTGCATGATGTATGCTCCCTGGTAATGGGTGCATAGTTGCGGTCTTGCTTATGTTCATTGTCTTCATTCGTACGGAATTCGGGTTGACAAGAGAGTCTGGCGTGGAGAAGGCCGCTAGTGAGCTCCGGACACGAAGGCTGCGAGCATGGCCAGATCTGCCAGCTTCCACCTTACTCACACCGAAATAGAACTGCTGTACCGCACGTTCCCAGTCAGAGGTAGGCTGTTTGTCTGACACCCAATTGGCCCCTAACCCTCCCTTAGCCTGTGTTCACCGCCCCCACGGATCTTCCCGGAACCCCATCATAAAGGTGACACCAGCAACATCGAAGGCCCCATGTTATATGGCGCCTAGTGGTGTGCGCAGACTACAGCATTGGGCTGACACAAGGCAGAGTCTCGTATTGTAGCACCGCAGCCGCTCTGCTGGACTCTAAGCGCGGTTCATATAAGAATGTCGTGACGCATGGGCAGAAGCTTCTTCCCTGACTCGATAGGGGCCTGATCCGAGAAAGAATCTCGCAACGCGCTCTGAAACCCTCAGAATCATGCCATTCGTCCTTGACGCAGACACGTAAGCGATATATCGCTGCGCCCATGCGTTCCGACATGCATCCTGACTAACTACATCTTCGGCAAAGGACAAAAGGCTTTCTGATATCATAGAACTGTCAGTCCCACCAAGACGTTCCATTATGAAGGTAAGCAGCGCCTCGGGGCAAAGACACCACCTTAAAATCGTACTAGTATGAACGTCAAGGTCGTGCTCGGATCGGTCAATCGGAAGCCTGACAGGCGGTCCAAGGAAATGCTTCGCAAGCCAGGACTACGGACTGCAGCGAGTCAAGATGATGTGATGCCTTTGTCAGCTTTCGTCGCTTTCGAAGCCAGACTCCAAGTGCTTTGGCTGAGAGGGCTTCTCGGCTCCTGTTTTTGCAATTCTTTAGCTTTCAAATCTTCATCTCATCTGGAAGGAGTACCCGAATTTTTGAAAAGGATCTTGGATGAGGGAATGGCCAGATGCATAAACGACTCGACTTCAAAAGGCCATGATGTATGCAATGCACGGGGAACAATCTGCAATACCATCATGATGACACAAGGGGGCTGCTGCAGCCATGAACCTCATTCACATGCGACGCTTTGCTATGTCTTTCATTCATGTCTTACAGTCACTATTGCGAGGCTGTACAGTCCGCCGCGCGGCTATCTATAAGCCACAGTTGACGCTAGTCCTAATGACCGAGCCTAGTGAGTTCGACTATCAGGGATAGAGGCTTGGCTACTCTTTTCCCGCAAAAAGGTCACCGGTAATTACCCGAGGTAACGACAGAGGCCGCATCGGATAAGCTCACAGACTATCCGTGCAGCTTGCAGTGCGATGAGCAGCCGCAGATGCAGGACTCTTGCAGGAAGGGGACCTATTGATACAGCAGTACGATGAAGCATCGCCCACAGAGAAGATTGTCAGCGACATCAGTGCAGCATGATCGCACCAATGGCTGCATATTGTCCGAGACGACGATTCCCGCCAGCTGCTTCAAGACATCATTCTGCGCACCGTAATTATCTGTCGCGTACCGCGATCAGTTTACAAGGTTACTTGGCTATTATCGAATGTCTCGTCGTTGTGCAAATTCGTAGAAACTACCGGGGCCCTGGGAAGAACTCAAATGATGCGAGCCCTTCCGACAGATCGGTTTCAGCTGGTCGCTTCTGTCCTCAAGGTGATCTTGAAACACGTAAGACATCTTACGACGCGATTACGAGGGCTTCAGACATGTTTCACACAAGCCTAACTGCGGTGGCATCGTCTGACCTGCGGCAGTCTGTACGTCTTGCATCCTGAATAGTGATGATGCCGTTCTAGTCTATGCGCCACATTGTGAAACAAGAGATCATGGTGTGCGACATTGTACCCTCTCTATGACAGCAGTCAAGATGACTTTGAGTGACTACACCGGTAAATCGAGTATCCGAAAAGCTCCGCCGCCGACAACTGTCTCAACTCACAGAGTGTACGCTGCCGGCTCGATCACGGCAAAATGACATTAAAGATTCATCAGACCAGACCCACGCTGTCCCACTGCCCGCCACAATTTGAGTAGTCAGTCCATTGTCGCAATCACAGATCCCTAGAACCAGAACGAAAGAGAACCCACGAGTGGAAGCCACAGAATCGACGAGCCTATCAGCATTGCAACCTCAGGGGAGGGGACAGTACTTAAAGCACTACTAGACTCCACAAGCGTCGTAGATTGGCTTGGTTGTGCCAATGGACGATCCAGCGTCTGAAGGCTGGTTTTCCCTGTAGCGCTGGCCGAAGAATCAAAAGCCGGCGTTTCGTACAGTGCCGAAGAATGGATAGCGTCAGGCAGGCTTGTTGAGCTCCAAACCATTCCAAGGTCAGAATCGATAGTGGAACTTTGGGGATACGCTGAGCCATTTGCTTCTATGATCGTGTCTGTGTAGACTGCGGACCCACTTTCTGGACCTGGGCGTACCAGTGACGGCTGGACAAACAGTTGGCTAGAGTAATACGAGTCCGTGACTGCGTCTGCGCCAGGGAGATACGGTTCCGCCGTAACGAGTGCGGTGGAGCCCGAGAACGAAGCAGCGGGTGTACTCATGCTTTTCGAAGCCGAGAGCGTGTTGCTCTTGTCGATTGTCGAGTCAGCAACTGGTGTCTCGACTTGCTCTGCCGACGTTGGTGATCCCACTGCAATCGGCACAAGAACAGTTCGAGATCCGAAGTGCTCGCTTGTGGTAATCAAGCCAGTGGTGAGACTTGCGTGAGGGTCATTGTTGTCCGCAGTGGCAGATGTTGGAAGTCCGGTCGACGCAGCGATTGTGAGCCCCGAGCTGGGTGAAACCGAAGTCGCACTAGTGCTAACCCTCGATGATGAGTCGCTTGTTATAAGATGGGTGGTCACACCGATAGATGGCGCAAGTGGGACTTCAGATTGGTCCGCGTCTGCAACAGGTGGTTTGGCAGCAGTTGTAGTGCCAGTTGTCGTCAAGTAGGTGACATTGTCGGCGATGGATGAACTTGGTGTTTCCCTTGACATAGTTGTGAGTCGTGAGGATGCGTCATGTCTAGATGGGGCATGTGGGATGCTTGGTAAGTGCGATGGAGAGTCTGACCTCGTAGTCGATGTGTGAGGACGCTGAATAGCTGATGTCGTGACTGGCTGGTCCGCGACGGAAGTCGTCTCCGTGAGACTCGAGGTGAAGGACTCCGCATGGCTCGAAGATATCTTGGTTACGCGATGCGTTACCGTGTCCTTGTACAACGAGGTAACGGTGGTCAGGTACTGAACAGGTGCGTCTGTCATCGAGGGCAACGTGGTAGTTCCACGCACGATCGGATCGCACGAAGATCTGATCGGTACTCCTGATAGCTGCTCCTTGACCGTGGGTAGATCGTTTAGCCAGCCGACCAGCGCGCTTGGTGGCTCTGTGGGGTTTGTGATGAGAGCCGCAGGAAAGACTACGGAAGCCAGGGCGGTGGGAGATGGTAGATTAAGACTCCCCGCTGCTGTGACGCAAGCGTCATCTTCTGTCCGCACCTGGGTGTAGCTGAAGTCGTTGTACCACACATATGTGGTCGGCCAGGTCCTGTTGAGTTAGCTCGACGACGAGAAAGAAGAACATTGTCGTAACACATACAGTCTGAGTGCAGACTCAAAGTGCCATGTCAGAGGCGGCTGGAATCTGCTCGACGGGATTGGAAGTGACGTCGTGACGGAGAGAGTGCTATTGCCATGTGGGGCATCTCCGTAGATGTACACATCCACTCTCTGGGTAGGATGCGATACAGTGACGGTGCTTACGTGGCCGGGATATGACAATAAGGTGCCAGTCACGTTCACACCGCACTGCTGCGCGCAAGGCAAGGCTGATGTGATGGTTGAGGCTACCGATTCTACAGCGGGTAGTTTCAGCGTAACCGTCCCTGAGAACGTTATAAATCACTTACCCTTCGAGAGAGAGGAAGCTGAGTATCCCAGGCTGGATGTGATTGGAACGATAGTCAGAGATGGCTGCCGATCATCAGTGTCGTGGCCTTGATGTGTGATGAATAGCCTTAGCTTACCACGGCTGGAATACCCTCTCGGGAGCTTATGGACGAGCCTTGCATTGACGTCTGGATCTGACTCAGTCAGTCTGGTTGCCATGTCGCTGATGTATTGGAATTAGACTTCCTACGCTTGAGGTAGAGGCGGACCTGCCAGGCCAGTTTGTGGTCTGCAGGAAGCTGTTCGTTGGTACCGTACCGTCTATGTTGCTTGCGTCAGACGTCTGATAGAAGGAAGACAGATCTAGACTCGAAGAGCCCGTGACAAGTTCTATAGCTGTCAGAGCGTCTCGCAAGTCTGTCTCTCTAATGCATAGACTTACCTGAAGAGCTGGTTTCGAAGTTTCCTTGGGAAGAGGTTGTAGATGTGTGCGGCGATGTCTCTGACGAGGAGCCGTACAACGAGCTTTGGCTTACAGTGATCGTGACGCTATAGTCCCTTGAGCTCGTACTATCGCCGTAAGATATGGATGGCATGGCAACAGTTGGATATGCATTGAGAGCTGTAGTGATCGTAACGATTTCTGTGGGTCGATAGGTTGATACGCCTGGAGATTCGGTCAAACTCTGCGCGTGATTGGGAAACTCCTAGACGTAGCCAAGCACTTTACCTGATGTTGCTGTTTCTGAGCTCGCGAAGGTGTCGATGGATAGGACACTGGACGAGACTGCGTACGCCCAACTCGACTCAGAAAACGTAGGATCGCTGTAGCCGTCAGCTACGGACAGAGAGAGTCCTGTCGTAATTATCGAGCTGGCTATATATCCTCCGGGGGGATCATAGACCAGTGCTGATGCTGTTTTCGCTAGGTGCGATCAGTACGGGCTTGTTCATTGCGCGGTAGTGTACTGACCTGAGACCTGCGCTGCCACTCGCGGCAGGAGGGCGGACGCAAATATCAGAGCAGTCAAGGAACAGATGTTTGCGCTCATCTTGACAACGCCTGATATAGAGCTGATACAAAGACCGACAAGGAGGCTGGGAGTAGGACCCCGGGCTCGACCTTCTCTTCTTGTACTATCTCATGGGCTCCAAGATTTCGGTCCCATTTTTCCGACTCCAAAGCTCCCGCAGTACAGGAAATCCGCGGCTTCCTTGGAAAAGAAAGGTCAGTAATATTCCAAGACTAGCAAAGCCGTGGCCACCACTGGCGTGTGAGCCTCGTGTTGCTCGAAATGCGCTGTGTACCCGGCTTAACTACAGCCCGATAGTGTAATTACGCTCCCGTCGGTTGAGCTAACGCCTCCCGTCTGAATCCTTACAGGGTTGGGTAACAGGACTGACAGTAGTCACACCGCGAGACCTTCACGAAGCCGGTTCAGCTGCGAAGTCAAATGAGCAGTATGGCCATCTTGCTCACGGTGTGAGCGTTGCATGAATTATGAGCTAATCTCATTGCCGGCTCTGGGGTCCGACAACAGCACACAAATTGACTCAGTTCTCTGTGCGCCGCTAATACTCTCGGGCACCTGTGAAGCTCCAGCGGCTGCGGTAAAACCCTGACACGTCGCCGACTGAATGCACAAGATCGTTCCGCCAGATGCTAGGTACAATTGTCCTCAGTGAGAGTCATTTTCGAAGTCGCCAACTCTCAGTTATGACAGGCGCTCCCTAACAATTGAGAGTGCTGCCGTTGACGCAACATCAGACAGAGGAACATCTCTGGGGTCTGTCTGGATTCAACTACAGAACGATCGAGAGAGGGGAGATCTCAGAGTGAACCGGTGACTGTTCAAATCAAGTTATGGAACTCTGGAACGTGCATTGCCTCCGGTGCGAGACCTCTGATGTCCGCGTTGACCCTGCTTTACAGATCTCTTGACTAGCATCCTCTTTTCAAATATCTACTACTCAAGTCCCATTCGAGTGTCAGGAAAGATATCTCCTCGATAGCTGCAAGCCTGGCGCAAGCCCGGAAGATGAGCTTGAGGTCGTCGCCGGTCGGTCAGACTATAATTGTCTGCCATTTTTTTATTTGATCACTCAGCCTTAGATGACAAAGCACTCTATCCACCGCTGTTAGCATGCCAGCTGCCTGGACCGTGCCCGAACATGCAATCTGCTTGTACACCTTGAACGAGCGGATCTTCCCATACACCCGTCACATTCGTCTCTAGCTCGAAAGGATCCACAATCTTTGCATGAGCTCGAAGTGAAAATGTGATACTGAGCCTTCTTTGTTCGGTTGGCGTTGTGGTCCTCCAGCAAGGCACTGGCTTGCATCTTTGGTTGAGATGCTCGTCAGTACCGTTGGACTTCCTGGACTGCTGTCGCCCGTAGCTGACAGATCTGTGCCAGCTTGCGGGATATCTTCCATTGCTTAGTCTCTGCAGCTGCCTTCCCACCAAGATCGTTGCCGGTCTGTCGCTGAAATCGTTCCTCTCCTTCTCTTCCGAAACCCATCTGTCGCCATTCCAGACCTCCAGACCAGGGCAGCTATCGACGACCATACTGAGCAAACCAAATTCAAGGCAATGATTGCTGATCTGATCGAGTTCTCGCGTTTCATACACACAGAGCTTAAGCACTGATGCAGTCTTATTTCCATTCCGCGTAGGCATGTCTGCGCAGTCTTCGACCAGTCTCCGGAGCGGGCCTTTGTCGTGCGGCTTAAACTGATCTTTCATGCCGAGAGAGAATTCGATTCCTTCCAGGGTATCTTCGAGATGCGCGGCCGATAAGCGCCAAAAGTCTTTCGCTGATTGTTGCAAAACTTCCGGACAGTGTCTCAGCGATTCGAGTAAAATGTATTCCTTTTCGCCAGGAACGTCCCGCCAGTTCTTGCAAGTCTCCTTCTCGTGGGCTGGTAGGTCGAAAAATGTCTGCCCGTCTCGCAAGAGCGCTTTGTACGCACAGCATAGCTGAGCATTGTCTTTCATATCCAGAGGTGGACGTCCGATCCTGCAAGCACCTTCTGTCGTCGAAGCTGTCTGCCGAGATGAGATGGGCATCCAGCTCAGCTTCGAAAGGTCCCTTTGATCGCGGTCTGCACCCATTGAGGAGCGTAAGAGCAAGAGCTGTGGTTTGACAGAGCTTGAAGTCTTAGCTGAGGCTTTAGGTTTGGTGTCGTGTGTGAGTAAGCCCTTATTTGTAGATTCGAGATCATGGAGCTGAGTTCCTCGTGCCTAACCATAATACAATATGTTGAAGCAAAGACTCTTCCGGTCTTTGCATAGCCTTGCCGTGTAATTATGCTTAAGTAGGATTAGACATATGAGCGGAAACGAGCTGGCTCTGGCTTATCCTTGTGAAGAGATGATCCGTGTGGATCACATGTGCTAGACTAGCTTTTTTTCCAGCGCAGTCGAACCAAACATGTTAGATCCGATTCAACGTGGATGTCCAGTTGAGCAGGTGGCTCTACGCAGACCTCTGATATTACAAGCACGACACGTAGGCCTTTGTCAATCGGTCCTACTCTCTCCCGACCGGGGCGATGACAGAAAGACTTATCCCCTTGTGATTACGTGAGCCTCCGATACGCAATGCCAATGGGCCACGTGCCGATCTGTCTTTAAGATTGCAATCCAATGTCTCCCGCTTAACGTCTCGCACCATTTCTCCCTTACATCTACAATTCATGATGCTGTCCATACAAATTACTTGTGAGCTCTGGTAGCTGAAGAATTCCGGCTGCCCCTCTGACATGTTCAATTCAAGCTTCCGTAACGTCATTACTGCGCACGGAGAGACTCCGAGGTCGCACCAGGGACCGATGCACGCGCAAGCTGAGTGTTGCTCACATTCTTTCAACGAGGTCCAGATATGCTAAAGTACTACTAGCCACAGCCGTGCTGTTTGCATCTCTAGCGATGCCAACATCCGCCGCCAGTGCCGCTACGATACGAACTGACTGTCACTGCTGTGCCGGATCGACCGAAGGAGGTTTAGTCACAACGTTGACAAGTACGGTAGTTAGTGATCTACGAGCGACTGGCTTTGTGTCAACCTCGCAAGCTGCGCCTCTCCAGACCAGCAGCCATCTTGCCGACGGCCTCGTTCCAACCGCGGGCCCGTTGCCGCTCCCACGCGTCAAGTCGTGGTCCATACCTAAGACATGCCCTTGGCAGATTCCTTGGCCACTGCCCGATACTCCTATGCCTGTGATCGATAACGTGAACAGCCCGCAATTTAGCCTCTTCCCCAGACCAAATGTCTCTCCATACAAGATGACTGTGTATAACTTCTGTAGCTACGATCTCTGGCTAGAGCCACATGTGGGCTCGCGAGTTGAGAACGTGGAGCATGTAGCTGCTAACGGGGTATACAGTCGTCCATTCCAGGCAGCAGACGAAACTGTTGGCATTAGTCTCAAAGTGTCCAAAATCGAGGGAAACTTCAAGAGGCCGGTGCAGATCGAGTACTCCAGGAACAAATCGACTATTGCCTACGATCTGAGCCTGATCGACTGCCTCGGTCAGACTGGGGAGATACGATACGGGAAGGTTGTGCGGAACGGTAACACAACCGCTTGCGCTGGTCACGAGGCTGGACTGCAGCTTGGTAACACGCAGTCGAAAAGCTTCCAGTGCGGCGCCGGGGCATGGTGTGACGATCAAGCGTATCTTTACGAGGCAAGTCAGTAAGAGTAGAAGGCATGCCCGGGCTAAGCACTCATGTGTAGGAAAACCTCTGTAAAATAGTCAACCCCGTCTCCGCATGCGATGCAAGTCAAGGCCTGGCAATGGAGTTCTGCGCGAGCCAAAAGAGATGAAAATTACCCATAGAACTGCTGCTACACCACGGTTGGTTGGATGCCGGCTTGTGGGCCCTCCACTAGAGACGAGACCGAGGACAAAATATACAAGCTTGCATGCAGCCGCCGAATATACTCATCGCTCTTCTCAACTGCACTAGTCCAATTGACAATGGCAAGGATTTCGTCGAGGCGAAAGTGAACACTCTATCATTTGGTTCCGTCACGAGCAGCCTAGCAGAACGCCACCTTGATATTCTGCAAAACAGACTTCTCTCCCCATTGTTCCAGTGTCTAGTAAACTTAGTCAAGTTATCCTACCATACTAAGAGGAGGTAAAATTCTAACTTGTTCGTATTTGCGTGGTCCCAGGTTCAAACTCCACCTAACGGCGTGCGTCTCCTGAGCAGCATCATCTTGCAAGATTCCTCTCGCTTGAGTCTGAAGACACGTACAGTCGTGACGCTAATGATCTGTGATTACAAAACACTGGGCGTGCCTGTGTTCTGCCATGTAATCCACGTCGTATGACTTTGTGTTGTGTCTACCTCAGTCTCCTTACCATAATCCTTTAAGGACATGTCATGAACTCATATTGCGTGGGAATTGTCGTTATCAACGCGCAGCGTGCATAGACGACGTTTTGCAGCGGCGCTGCAACGCCGAGCCGTTCATTACGACTCGTAAGCGAGCGGGGTCCGTGCAAGAGGGCTAATTTGAGTTGGTAATTGCAACGCCACGTTTCCACCGCCCTGAGCGCACAAGACGGCTGGGAAGGGGCAGGGCGGCTCGGCCACCAACAGATTGTCCCTCCACGTCGGCAGCAGCATCGACCGCGGCTGCACCCGATGCCTTCCTCGCTACAGCGCCATGCGCAAACAGCGATTGACAGCATCCATCGCATTCGCTGATGGCAGTCGTCAGCATCGCAGAGCCTCTTCTTCTTTGTTGAGGCTGATACGTAAGCTACTGGTGTTTACTCGCAGTGGCAATTGTCGGGTGGGCGAGAGTTACACCGGTTGGGTGTCCAACAACGGACTCCCTGCACACTGGTGGAAGCTCGTTACGTTCAGGGGTTCTGCCGATTAGCGTCAACGCCCGGACTTCTGCGAGTTTGCGCTCCCTTGCACAAGCTAGAGCCCACGAGACAGGGTGTTTTGCGACAACCCTAGTCTTGCAACGGCGGGACCCCTCTGTTCAGTGTAAAGCTATCGCCCTGATCAGGCCAATGCAACGTACCCTACGAAATAGCTTCCTCTTCTCATGCGCAATATTCTTCGTGCTACAGCAAGGCTTGATCAGACCGGCCGACCGCGGTTGAGACCATGTGCTGGCCGCTGGGACGGCCGGAATCATGCCGGTGAGGGCGGCCCATGAGCGCCAGCCAGCGCAAGCGCAACAGTCCGGCCAAGAGCGTTTACACGACCAGGGAAGGGACAAACCAAGAAGCAGATAAAACATCCTCTACACCGAGGCGGCCTGAACGACTAGCAACGAAACAAGGCAAGGGCTTGCCAAAACACATCCCGCATGCGGCGCGGTCTAGCGAGCGGCACAATGCGGCACTACCGGTACATACCGATGCTGCATGCGCCGCCCATCTTGCGAGCAAGTAAGGTGCAGAGCGACAGACATCACCTCGGCGGGCAGGATGGACGCTGGCGGTGACTGCGCTTATCTAACGTTTGTTGACGCGCATGACGTAAAAGGTGAGGCGGACCGTGTCTTGGATCCAACTACTTGGCGTCTTTCACGAGAGAGCAAGCGTACTGCAACACTGCGGCGCATGTCAAGCTCGACAACGATCGCCATTCTGGCAGCGCCGCTGGGGACCACTGCACAAGCTCTGCCATGCTGCTGCCCTGCAGGCGACTGCGGGCAAGCTGGTCAGCGATGAATGAAAATTAGCGATCGGCAATCCAAGCACAGTGAGCACACGGACAGTTGCGCCAGAGCATGTGTGCGCAACATTGGTCTAAGGAAGACAGCCATTGCAAGTGACCCCAGAGCGGATAAAGAAATGAAAGTGGGACTGTTGCGAAACGAAGCGTTGAGCAAACTGGTGAAATGGGGAAATTACACGCAGCTGTCGCAACATCTTCAGCGTATCTCCGGGTCAGAAAGCGTCTGTTGAGCATGATTTCGACGCTGCAGGCATGCCGGAAGCCATCTGAGGGTCTACAAACCATGCCTCCCTCTAGTACCGTCAGTCCTACAAGATAGATTTTCGAGCGAGATTACCCACGCTTCAACTCCGCTCTCTAGCAATTCGTTAAGCCGGATGACAACAATGACGCGAACTGCAATGCCGGTGCTCATCCTTTGGTGCTCACACAGCACTCTTAGTGAGGCTTACATGCGCGAGACATATGCCCTCAACTTCCGTGCTGGTACGCTGTAAGCTCTCATAATACAAACAGAGCTGCCATGGCGCTGTTTCCAGTGATGTGCGTGCGAAAGCAATTGGTGACGAGATTGGTACATCTACTCAGCTGCATTTTCGGACCACGTCTGTTGTCGATGCACTATAAGCGGCGCGAGATCTACGCGAGACTCAGAGTCCTTGTGAATCACCGCTTTCACAGCATCGATCAGGGAACTCTTTTGTCGGTGCAAAGCAAGGGTAGCAGGACAATCGAACGTGCGGCAGCCTGCCTACATGTTTCCGGCTTGGCTGGCAGGATGAGACGAATGCTGCGAGCTAACCCAGGTAATTTTGTTCTCGCTGATCAGCCATGACGGCTGTCACTGTGGCTGGTTGCACTTTGGGCAAAGCTATCATTGTAGGGTAAATGAAACTTGTGGATGAAACCGCTCCCCCATCTTTACCATCAATCAAGATCCGCTCCTGATCTGATCGCTAGCACACATATGACGTATCGTAGGAAGTGCTCCTGTCACTCCTCGAGTCCTTCAAGAGTGGTTCGAGACCAGGTAAGGATACGACGACTATGCAGAGTGCTAACTCGAGCATGCTGAGGATATCTGATTGGGGGTGGGTCAGTGGGTATGCCACGGCGTCACAGATTGTGGATTCATTGTCAGGGACTTACAGACAAGATTACCCTGGCCAGTTTCTACGTTGAGACAAATGAAGCGAGCCGTCCCTGAGATGATAGGCAGACTTCCCACAAGAAGGGCGCCCTTTACTCCAGCGGAAGCCTTTAGAGTGCCTTTGCATAGCAACCTCACCGAGATCGCGTACGTAACGAGATAACAGCTTAGGCCAAGCGCGTAATTCAGGATGAAGGGCTCCCGAGCGTAGAACACGGAACACGCGCCAGCTGCCTGCGACCATTGCACGGCGACATCCCTGCCGCAGAAGAATGTATCGTCGAAGAGACTTGTGAGGTAGCAAGCCACGACGAAGACGGCCACAACGCACAGTGTCATGCGCATGTCTCTCTTGACGTTAGGCAGCTCCAGATAGAAAGCAAGAAGACTGAGTTTTGGAAGACCGAGTCCAACATCGTAAAAGTAATTCGAGGCGAACGAGACCTGTGATTCGTTATGGTCAGCGAGAAAGGGCCGAAGCGATGTTCGAAAAGGAAGATCGGAGTTCGCGCTTGATGCACGCACCTTGGAAAGCCTTTCCGAGGCTTCGTAGTTGTCCATCACGCCCATCTGGAATGTGAGGGTGTCACAGATGATCAGGCCTAGAGCGTCGAATGCAGAGGCGATCAGTAGAATTTCGGACCATTGCAGCTTTGTCCGAAAGCAAACGGTGCGAGTGTATAGGCGAAGAGCCACAAATGCGTAAGCTATGGCCAGTAGGAACCATTCCGCGATCTTTCGATAATTTCGCATGTCAGCAAGTGTTTCCAAGCAATGTGATCTGGAACGAAGCATACCATACAATCTTTACCATCGATGACGTATGCCATGGTAGCACGCTCTATCGAGCTGATAAACGAAGAACGGGCCGATGATAATGTTGATGGCTCCGCGACAATGTTATATCGCGACTGGTCATAAACGAGCGTCTTGCGGAGTCTGCTCAGCCCAGTGTATCTATACCGGTTTTCTTGCCTTTGAAGCTGGTTGACTTGCATCAGATGGCGACCACAGATAATTACAGTACCGCAGATCGCGAGACCATGTCACCATTATTACTCGATACCAGGAAAAGCTGGAAACTGGTCCCACCTTTCCTCAGAAACGTGGCTATTGTTCGTTCGAGGATGGCCCGTATCCCTTGTCGTGGTCGGGCAGCTCAGTCGTATTCGTTCGCTGCTCAGACTGATTCGATGGCGACTCCCATCATCGAACTACCCGAGAATCACCATTTATGCACACGGGTGAGGACAATAGCTCTGCATCTTCGCAGCTGAGTACAACGCCAGCATCGTGACAGCCGTTATTAGCTCAGTGGTTGAAGGCCTATGTGCAGAGGCTCTAGAGTCACGGCTAATGATCGAGAGATGAAGAGAAGCCTAGAGAAGTAGAAATGAGTCATCTGCTGACCGATTGCAAAAGGGCTTTTAAATAGGTGTCAAACTCAGAGATGGCAGGCGGTCAAGCGGTACACATACAGCATGAACGATACGATTACTACACGCAAGATGAGCGACGCGTCCCTTGAAGTTCGACAAAGGAAGCGGATTGTCGAGTTCCGCTACCTTTCAGAAACTGGGACACCAGACACAGGGCGCAGCTACTCAAGCGGCAGGCAAGAGCTATAATGATGACACCGGACTGCCCTAACGCCTGATGCAGTACTTCCTGCCACCCCTTCGATGAGTTCCAGATTCCTAGGGACCCGAGATCAGTGATCACACTCTGGCAGCCACCAGCGGCGTGTCATCTGGTGGGAGGGGAGCAAAACTTGACCTACAAGATGGTTTATGATTACACTCAACAAAACCCATCGCATCGGTCAAGCGAGATCTTCTTACAGAGGGTCAACGACACAGCTAATGCGACTTGGCTCAGAGGCGCCTGTCATCGACAGTCGTGCTTCTGTGGGGCACATTGACGGTGGTTCTGCCGCTAGGATACTTTAGAAACGAGCCGATGGCAAGGAGGCGATGGAGCTCTGATGCATGAGAAGCTCTTATTGCAACCCGATCATGGAGTACTGAAGTGAACAGCTGTCCGTGACCATTTGTTTCATCGCTTCTAGTAGTCATGGTATTCATTGTTCAGGATTGAGTAATAAAATAGTAACATCGGGATGAGAAGAGCCTCGATCTCAGCATCCGACTGTTTTCGGTCAAACATGCTCCGCTGACAGAGATGAGAGAATCTCTTTCTCTGGATCCGTTATGATCCCGTCGTCGCTCGACTCTCCTTCCTCAAACATATCACTTTCCAGATCTGCGGCCTTGATGTGCTTCGCTTTGTCCCATGTCAGCACAACTAGCTGCCAGTATCTGAGATGATCCTTCCCTCGAGCGTGTCTGCAGTGTTCCGTTCCGTCGAACATGGCGTCGGTGATGGGAATGTCCTTGTTTGATGCGTCCCGCATGTGCTGCTGGATCTCCTCCCATGATACGATGGCATCCGATTTGGAATACAAGTAACACCTGGGAGCCCCGGGTTGAAAGTATGTAGGGTTCAAAAGTTGGCGCCGTGTCTTGGTGATTGGGTTGTTCTCAAGGTTCCTGAACAAGGTGTAGTACGCAAACTTCCCGGCGATCACCGCGGTTCCAATGGGCATTCCCGCGTATTTGAGCAATGGATGCGGCTGCAGCGACTTGTCCAAAGCGTTCCGAAGCCGTGTGAAGCTGGGATGGCCCGGCGTACTATCGAGACATAATGCATCCACAGGCAATCGAGCGCCACCCGAGTGCCTGTGGTAAGCTTCAGCAAGCAACGTCGCCTTGTGGCTTCCTCCTTCGGAGAATGCATGCATCAATAGACGCAGCGGAGCTTTCTCCCTGTAAACGAGCAGATGCTTCACCAGCGGGGTCATATGCCCTTGTTTCCGTCCGGAAGTTCGAAAACAAAAGTCCCAAGGCGAAGTGAACACCACGATGATGCGACTATTGGGGAACCGCGTGGTATACTCTCGTGTGTAGCTGGTCACGGGGCGGATCTGAGCTCCCGTCCAAGCCATGAGTAGGATGTGCGACGGGTCTGTGTCTGCACATGATGCTGGCTGTAATGAGGAGCCGACAGGGACAAACTCCCACGCCGAGCACCTGGATGAACCGATACGTGTAAAGCCGCCGAAAAGGCTCATCTTTTCAGACGTTTTGGTCAGGAGTTAAGTTTGAAAACGCAGCAATGCCGCTTGTCTTTTAACGTCACTTTTCAACGCGATGTAATTGTGACTTGCGCAGAATCGAGCGCACTGCATTTCCCCTACATCGCGGTGGACAATTAGCGACAGTACCCTGCTAATGGTAACACTAGTCCGAACTTGTTTTGACCTCGGCATCTGTGGTAATTCATGAAGTACTAGCGACCACGAACAGTACTCTATCAGGTCCGTTGGGCAGTGACGAGTATTACTGACCCGCCAATGATGCGGTCTTCGTTGACCAAGCGACCGGTCAGACGGAAGAGCAGTCCAGATGCATAAATCACATGTCAATTCTACGCCTAGTCCAGAACCCGTACTTGGATATAAAGCAAAGTGTGTATCGAGGTCAAGGGACGGCACTCGCGTTGAGAAGAGCACTCGGTCTAATCAAACGCCAGCATGGCCCTCTCTGAAAAGTCCAAGTAGGTGAAACCAGCAAATTCACGTAGTAGAAGGAGGCATTGCCCGTTCCCCCTCCAGACAGTGCACAAGACTGACTCTAGCCCCGTCAGGGCTCACGACATCTGTCCATCACCTACAGAGTCCGACACTTCGCACTTCGATCCGAGCGAGATTGAGCAGCCTTCATGTACGTTTGATAACCATTCCGACATTTTCCTTACTCTGACGCCGTCACCAAGGGAAACCGACCACGAGAGAGTGGCTTCTTATGGGCACTCTTGGCTTTATATCGTTCGTAATCTCACTAGACGCCACGATCCTCGTTACGGTCTTGCCGGTCGGTAACCTCTCCAGCTCGACGGATGTCTCGACTGATCACTCTGCGCAGAAGATCGCATCGTCCCTGGATGGCTCTCCAGTCGAGGCTTCCTGGGCGGGCACATCCTACTTGCTCACTTCGGCAGTGCTGCAACCATTGATCGCAACAATTTCCAAGTCGTACGGTCGCCAACAGCTGCTCGTGGCATCTATAACTTTGTTCACACTCGGTAATCTGATGTGCGCGCTCGCTCGTGCCTTTCCGCTTCTTCTTGCCGGGAGATCAGTGCAGGGTGCAGGAGGGGGAGGTGTCACCACGATGGCCCAAGTCATATTTTGTGACATCGTTCCGCTGAGACAGCGACCCAAGTACTTTTCCGTAGTTTTGGGCGCATGGTCTGTTGGAAGCATACTGGGGCCGGTGGCAGGTGGTCTGCTTGTCGAACGATTGACCTGGCGATGGTGTTTCCATATCAACTTTCCATTTTGCGGCATCGGACTTTTCACTGCGCTGTCCCTGGTTCGCACGCAGTCGGAACGGGGGTCGAGTGTGGTGCGGAGGACGAATGATGTCGATTGGCTTGGGGCCTTCATGTTTGTAGGCAGTTTAACTGCCTGCCTTGTTGGCATTTCATGGGGCGGCATCCAATTTCCATGGACATCCCCGGCTACATTGGTACCAATTGCGTTGGGATCATTATGCCTCGCCATTTTCTTCATGCGGAAAGAAGTCTCGGTCACACTCGAATCCGGAAGGATCTGCTTTGCGCGCAGAGCTAGCTCCACGCAGCCGACACATTTTCTATCAACAATCAAGGGCGGCTGGGGCATGGCAGCAGCACTCTACTGCGCTCTTGCAAACGGTCTCATCGTAAGTGGTACTCAAACACATGTCCGGACGACTACTGACCCTACCCAGTTGTTCACTGCTCTGTATTACCTACCCTTGTACCAAATGGCAGTCCTTGGCGCTACATCGATACAAGCAGGCATCGGACTCTTCCCAGCGGTTTGCTTGTTGGTTCCTACCGCAGCCATTACCGCTTTCTTGATCACGCGATACGGACAGTACAAGTGGGCAATATGGCTGGGTTGGATCGTCACCACTTTCGCCTGTGGTCTTTTCGTGCTTTTCGACAACGAGACTAGCGATGTTGCTTTTGCGTTCATCCTGGCTTTGTTTGGAATCGGAAATGGTATGGTCTTGACCGGCGTCAACACCAGTGTACAGGCCATGGCTGTGCACAACGATCCTGCAATGGCAGCCAGTATGTACGGATCGATGCGAAGTCTCGGGATGCCACTCGGCGTAGCGGTAAGGAAACCTGAGATCCCGACATTTCAAGCCAACGCTGATCAATCATAAGCTCTCTGCAACCATCTATCAGAATACTCTGCTCATAAAGGCCAGCACAGGCTCGACTTTCCAAGGCTTGAACACAACGGGACCCGCCACAGATCAGACCTTAGCATTCAGGGTAAGCGCAGTCAGAATGGTCTTCATCATGATGGCATCGGTTTCGGCCAGCGCCCTCGTTGCCAGCTTCGCCATCAAACGCACAAGCATAACGGAGACGATTCCAGATGACGATGCTGGGAGTGAGAGCAATGGGTCAACGTCGGCGCGGAGAGGTCAGATGCAGGCCCGAGCTTGGCCCGTCGATCCGGATCACTGCTGCAGCTCTTGATGCATCGAACGACGGACTTGCCGCGAAGAGGTAGTGATGCCGCGGTGCAAGACAAGCTACTAAAACAATACCTTTGTATTGTCTATTGGAACAACGGTCACAAGCTAGCAGGCTGCGGGCGCCTTGATGAAGCTCTAACATTTCAACTTATCATACCGTCGTCCACCACTCGAGCATCAAATCCACAATTCTTCAGATCTTCGTGGTTGCAAGTGAACGACAGATGCTATTTCCCATCAATGAGCAAGGGTCCGCCAACATATAACACGATCATCATCTGCAACCCGCCAGCTGGTCGATTATTGGCAAGTGTCCGCTACATGTACGGCGGACAGCCCATGCGCAGAGACTGGTCGAGTCCATGCGACCACACACATCGGGCAAATACTTTCCTATAGATCAGCTTGTGTTCGAGATGATGCAGCCCCTCGCTTACATAATTTCTCTGGAAAGCGTACGCTTGCCGACTACGCGCTGCTATGTGCTGCTTGCGCCAGTCATCAATCGCCTGATGCTATCACTAAGTCTGCTCAAAGGGCTGTGGACCTGGACGTACCATGAACACTGCCATCTCACAGCCAGCGCTGGAGGATAAGAAGTCAAGGTATTCGATGACTGCTGCGCCTTGATCAATCCGGAACAACGTCCATCTGCCCTCCATCAGAACCGGGAGCAGATGGATCCCTTGCGGCTCGCTTGAAGCACCGCGGAGCTTGACGATCGGGCTGATCTCACATCGCAGGTCGTTTGGCAGTGCGGAGGGCCAGACGTATACGCCTGAACTGCACCCCGCTCCCTCTGATGCTACGGATCTCAACAAACGATCCATACCAGCAAGGCTGACAAGCGGTGCTTCGATAGCCTTGACGAGATGTTTCGCTCCAGCAAAAGCGCTGGAGCCTCGCTTCCATTCGACATGACGTCTTCGGTCGATTACCGCCTGTATACCAGCGCAGACATGGTCTATGGTTGGCAACGCTGTCACGCTGGTATTTGTCAGAATTGAGCTGGCTAGAGAAGCGAGCAGCATGCTGATCTGAGGGACATGTGTATGCTGACGCTGCAAAGTTTCGCATACGGACTCCATGCTACATGTTGAAAGACGGGCCATCCTTGTGTTTTCGTTAGCCTTGCCAGCAGAGTTGGAGTCGTTGGTAGCTACTTGGAAATAGTGTGAAGCGAGCACATGAGCAGAATACCGCTACCAAACATTGCGACCAGTTTCTTCAACACAATGCCAATGTCCAGTCTGCTCAGAATGTTTTTGTGCAACTTGCGTTGCGATCTCGTATCGATCGTCGGCCACGTCTGTCCATAAACCCGTGAAAGACAACTGCCGACTACCTCACACCTTTCATCGGTGCCCAGACATTCTGTGTTTCCGCAAGCTAGTGTCGCGAGCTGGTAAAGATTGACGAGCATCGATACCTCGGTGTTGCAGGCGTATGCACGTGATAATGTGATGTCCAGGGCAGAGTCGCTGTTCAATTCGGACGCGCAGAGGGTGTTCTTCCACAGGGAATGCGTCAGTCGGACGTGCTCCAGCAGATCAGACCGAACTAGGTCTTCGACGCTCCACTTCAGGTCGTCTTCTTGATCCCTCCTCTTCTTTCCTGTCTTCTTTTGCATGTTGACTTAGGTGAGGCGAAGTGAAATTTAGCAGTCGGGCCTTCGGCCTATCTCTCCACTGGCGGCACAAGCACCTCAACACTTGTCTTCTGAACGACCCGCTCGACTGGACGGGCCCCTGCAGAAGTACGATGTAAGACAAACGACGAGAATGACGAACGACAGGGCGTGGCTTCGGATATCCACAGTCGAATATGGGCGTCGAGCGGCCATGCAATCCGAAGGTACAAAAAGGTTTCTTCATTGGGGCTAGTCGCTCTCTAATACGACTTCAATTACGTCTTGCACGCTGTCGGCGTGTCTGCCATCTCGCTTTGTTATTATGTACAAGCTTCTTGATCGCAAAGATCCATCTCGGAAATGAGAGGTATCGCCGCAGCCTAGGTCGGTAACAGTGGAGTAGCGTTTGCCCCAGGATGCAGACAGCCGATTCTATCGTCGTGCCAAACATAAATTTACACGGTTGACCCACGGTCGGACTTGGTCAGTGTCAACGTCTGGTGTTCTGTTTGAATTCCCTTTGCTGCCCCTCTTCCTCAAGTAACGATGCAGATTTGGCAAGAGCACGTGCGGGCGAAAGCTCAGTCTTGCCGTAGGAGGTTGGCAGCTCTTTCCCCTGGAGCTATCCTGCTCGGCATCAGCTTCAACACGCTGGACGCTTGTGAGTAATTGTCAAATCGAATTGCCTTCGGTATGCTCATCCATAGGAACAGTCTCATTGGGATCGCTGATATTCCCCAAGCCCAGTGAGCACGGGACTGATTTTTCAAGCTTGCAGTCTCAAGCTATCTCTCTATTCATAATGAGGTAACAGAACTGTGAGCTTCGAGTTCCAGCATTTCTCACACGCCTGCAGTACCATTATATCCCAACTAGCATTGACTCTGGGTGGCTCACGCTTGCCTGGTGTGCTAGGATCCATGCTCATTGAGATCCTTCCTTTTCTGAGGGCTATAGCGTCTGAGATCCAGTCGAAGTTAGGCCATGATCACCCAGGCGTTTTACCGACCACGGCTGTGGCGTATGCACTGACGAGTCTGCTTCTTGGCGCGGTGTTTCTCATCGTCGGGGCGTTACGCTGTGGCAGTCTCGCTGGATTTTTTCCCTCTCCGGTACTAACAGGAGTCATCGGTGAGGCATTTGTGGGTCTTGTAGGCAACATGCTGACCGTATCTAGGAGCTGTCGGCGTCTCTATGTGCGTTTCAGGACTAGAGGTCACCCTTCCGTCCTCACATCCTCCATTGAGCATCAGCACCGCCAAGAACACCCTTTTCGCTTCCTCGCATATCCCCTTGCTTGTTTCTTCACTAACTCCCGCCGTGTTCTTATGCGTGTCGGTCAGAATTCGGTGCGCTTCTAAGTGGACCCACGGATTCACGCAGCATCCTCTCTACATCCCAACATTCTGCTTCGTCGTCGGGGCAGTGTTCTGGCTTGTTGCAGGTGTGAGTGTCGGTGCAAGCGAAGAATCTTTGCACGGACTCGCTACCACCGGCTGGCTCTTTGAAACCCAGCAGCCAAGACCTGGATTTCCTCCGGCAACAGGTTGGAACTACTGGAAGCTGTTCGACTTCTCCAGGGTCGAGTGGCACGCGCTCTCCGCAGGGGTAGAGAACTACTTCCTGCTGCTCGGCATCGGCACGCTTGTTCTCGCAGTCTTTCTACAGGCGACAGCGGGGTTGCTGCGTGTTCCCAGCATTGATCTAGACTACGAGATAAGGCTGCATGGCTATTCCAACATCGTCGCCGCTGCTTTTGGTAGCTTATCTGGTACCCTGGTATGTCAAGGCAGCCGCAATCTGACACCCCACTTCACTAAAGGATCGCAGGTTTATGCAAACACAAAATTCCACAGTCAGGCGGGCGGGGGTCCTAGCGACGCGTTCGTCGTGGCCCTCTGCACTGCGGTCTTGTTCTTTGTGGCCCCTCGCCTTCTTCCGTACTTTCCAACCACACTAGCAGCGGTAATGGTCCTTTTCTTGGGAATGCAATTGATTATCGAAGCAGTGTGGGATTCCGGCAAGGAGCTCATGTGGAACGAGTGGGTGATCGCGATGGGAACACTGCTTGCCTGCAGTTCTTTGGGGTTCGCACCCGGAATCGGCGTAGGCTTGGGAATCGTAGCCGTTCTGAGTTTTTGCCTGCGCCTGGACCACGAGGTAAGTGCTCGAACTTGAATGTTCCAAGAAACACACGCTTATTGTTCACGGCAGCGACAATCTCTGATCCGGCCGTGTGAATTTGACCCCGCTCTGTCAGGTCATGGAAGTTCAAGATTCACAGCGCGTGTTTCTCGTTTCGTGCCAGGATATCGCCTCCGCTTCTCAGCTGCTTCTAACAATGATTACCCTCAATCTTTTGACCACAAGCAGACAGATATGCAAGCCTGTTTCGCGCTTAGACCTTTGCCATATGTACTTAAGCTGAGCCAAAGACCGACATCTGTGACGGTCCCGTTCGGTGAATTTGCCAGACGCCGAGCGGCAGACAGAAGTCTTCGGGCGTCATCAGGACTCATCATGGACCTCTCGAATGTTCATGTTATGGATACCGAGTTCAGCAAATTGATAGCTCGGTATCTGCATGATCCACTCGTTAGGGTCCTTCCGCCACGCACCGAGAGCATTTGGGCGGATCTCGCGCGCGTAGGCGCGCAACTTCCAGCCAGAGCACAGTGTACTCGAACGCTTACGGGCAACGATGACGAAGCGGAATTTGAATCTGCGTCGCCGAATCTTTCCCTCCTGGAAAACGAAATTTGCCGCTCCAGGTTCGATGTGTATGGTAAGTGTTCTTTCTTACGATCATGTACGTGCCAGATACGCTGATCCCATCGAAGACCCCGTCTGTGACGCATCAGTCACGCTACACCCGTCCATCACAGCGTCCCTGTTGCAGATACTCCCATCATCTGATCTGCCTCCATTCGAACGGATGAAGCGAGCGGGTCTCCACGTCCGAAAAGCAGAAGAGGGGCAGGAGCTGGCATGCGGCACATACTTCAGAGAGTTCACACGAGCCAGAGCGGTGTTCTTCGTCTTGCAAGGTCTTGCCATATCGCGGACGGTACATGTGAGTTGTACGGCTTCGCCGTTATATCGAGCGTCTATTCGTAGCATCGCTCACTCGTATGGTTCGAAGTTTGCTAGTGTTGTTGGACTAAAGCATGCTTCTCAAGTTGAGGATGCTGCTGATGACACTTCGAAGCAAACTGAACGATTACTCCCGGGTGCGGTGTACGGGTTAGAAGATCGTTCATCTAGCTGCGTCTTCGCAGCAGAAGGCCCCTGTTGGATTATAGAGATTGACCCGCGAAACCGGACTGGGATAGCTTGGGCCAAATCTAAGGCCACTCTCACGATCTTTGCAGGGAAGTCACGAGACGGATCCTGTGCGGACTCTCCGTGCAGCGATGGGGACATGCAGGAAAAGCTGTCTGACAGCACTGGACGGGGGCGCTGAAGGTCAATATATGTGATTGCGTAGACACAGTGTTACCGTACCCTCTCGAACAAGTTTATCCGCAGAAAAAAAATCGTTCAATGTATCTAGAGACCACCAAACCACACTGCAGGCGCTCATCGCGCCTAGACGTCATCAGAGCTGGATTCAAGAGGTGCTTCTGGCGGCGCCTCAATGCGGACCTGGCGTAGAGCTGCGATCCAGGCAGTCATGACCTGTGATCTAAGTTGCCCGCGCACGTTGTCGGAGGTTGTCTCCTTCGAGGAAGAGCTCTGCTTATATTCCACCTCACACTGTAGCTCCAAAGCTTGCATGTCAACGATGTTGATGGGCTCAATAGTGACTCTGGCCGTCCACTTCTGCATCTTTTCCTTCATGACTTTCCGTAATTCGTTGATCTTTTCATCACTTGTGTCTACCGCCACCTTGATGCTAAGCTTCTCCCTGATCATCTGACTTCGGGTAATGTTGTCGACCCAATGCCCGTTTAGCACGTTGTTTGCAGTCTGAGTTTTAACGCCAGTGCTTATCTGTTCGAAGATCGTGTAGAGAAGCGCAATGTGCTCTACCAACAGCTCGCTTTTATCGATCATCACATGCTCACCGACGTCGTATGGATGCTTCACGAAGAGGAATATGCAAGATCCCAAGACTTCCTGGCACGTAGTCGCAAAAACAAAAGATAATGACAGCAGTGCTGTTGCTGAAGCGGCTACTGCGTTGAGCAGATTTGGAGTGAGGAACATGACTGCACACTGATTAGATACGACTCTTGTGCCGTTCACATCATTACTAGCATACCTGCAACGACCGCCCATAAAACGAGGACCACCAGCCAGCATAGGCGGTTCAGATCATCGATAGCTCGCATAACATCGGTGGTGTCTCTGCGAATTCTTTGAACAGCCTCTACAAACTCCGTTTGTTCAACGTGGGAATCATTCGACAAGCCATGTCGCAACCATCGTGCATCCGGGAAAACTTTCTTGGACCGGTCGTCTGGGTACGGTATCTGGCCCTTGTATAGTTCGACAGCGAGGTCGGTCGTCAGTTCCTCGTCCTCCAACGCCCTTAAGACTCTCACCTCGGGCAAAGGTTTTGCAGCGCTGCTCTTGACCTCCTTCGCGTTGGTCGAGGTGATCAACATGCCAATGAGCAGTTCCACGCCGTCTTTGATGCGCCTCTCCGGATGCCTCTTCTCGACGCTGAGACGTATTTTTTGTATCACAAGCTCTTTCGCGAAGTATATCAAAGAGCATACCATGATAGCCTTGAAACAAGACCGGACAGTGTGCGTCCAGGGCCAGTCTGCGTTAATACACTTTCTAGATCAGCTGTCATACATCTGTTTGACTTTTTCACTGACCGCAGTAAATATGAGCTGGCTCAGAACACTCCATGCCGAGAGCGCGAGAGGGACGGCTAAGCGCTTTAGGAGGCCATCATACCGTGGCTTGTCTGTTCCGTTTCTGGGATCGACGGCCTTCTCAACTGCTGTGCATACATAGATGACTCCTTTGCACGCCCAAAACCCCAGCCAGGTCGCCTCGATCCAGATGAAAAATCTTTTTTCGTCAGTTCCCGCGACGAGATGTCTAGGCGTTCCGTCGGAGTTCTTGCCGTCTCGCAAAAGAGCCACAACGATGGGAATTGCAAGCAGGAGGGACACAGGCACGATGCACAAAATCAGTCGTTTTGATGGACTCCATCTCCCTATCGACGTGTTGAATCTCTGTTCAAACATAGGCAGAATGCTACTCATCTTAACCAAGCGATAGATGATGTATCCACGCCCGCTCTCAAGTCTTGCCATACTCTTTAAGAAGGGCTGCAGCGCCAAGGAAATCTTTCTCCATCGTCCAAAGTGTCATCGCTGATCCAGACAGATTATCTGACCACGCAGTCGTCTGGAATTTTCACACCAGGCAAGACTGTCATTTCACGATGAATCGGACATGACTAATCGATCCGCAGCAGAGCGAGGGAGTGTGTCGCACCTAGAAAGTCTTCAACACGTACACCACAGAAGTCCTGTGGGTTTGGTCTAACGATAAGCTGCAGTAATCCCATGTTAAGACTGGTCGTGCGTGCATGTCGTCTGGACCATGTCGTGTTCTGGATTCTGTGCAGTGACTCATTTGTAACGGCACTTCTGCATCTTTGAGGATTCTTTGCGAAGTTTCAATGCAGTCATAGCGCCGGCAAGCAGATATTTGCGAACAACAACGATTGCTTGATATGTCACCACTACGACTGTAGCATGATGGCTCCTTAAAATCTGCGAAACCCTACTACGGAAACTTTGAGCCGAACCATCTCCTTCGTATGCCTACCAAGACTGTCAAGCTCTTGAGTGCATGGATTCCGGCAGATGTTCGCTGTAGCCACGTCGATAACGAACACAGCTGTGAGCAAAGAAGGGGGAGAGTTTGCCCAATTGGAATGTGCAAGACTTGGTTGTGAGGGTCACGTATACCGTGGAGGAGTTATGCAAGACGAATAGGGAATTGCATGCTTTGGGAAGAAAGGGTGCAGGCTGGTCTGTACACAGCGTTGATCTTGTATGATGATGAACGGCTACGCGCTGATGTCCCCATGCGCCTCAGTAGACAGGCCGGGAAAGGGACGATTTCACCCGACACAAATCAGCCGTATGCTTTGCACGCCTAGAGATATCTCAATTGGTCTACTCCTCAACCGAAGTGTACCATGGGGTCTAAAGACTCAAGTCATCTACATAACGTCTATCATAGAGACCAGACAACCCGTCTAAAAGTTGGATTCGCACCCTACATTTGCCGTGTATCTGTCATTAGAAGCCAAGCTGTACAGCACGAAGAATCTCACGTACGCGACAAAGTCAAGATGCACCCTTCTGTAGTCGGAGGCGTCGGCGACTTGATAAGCCTTCGTGCTTGTTCCACTTAATGTTGCTGGCGGCAACGACTATACACCTTTACGGAATGCTGATCTGGAGTACAAGCAGAGTGTTCCTTCAACAACTATATGACACTCGCACCTGTTCGAACTACCCGTTTGAACTCAGCGGTAGTTCTAGGATGCTGCTCACGCAAGGTCGCAGCACCAAATGTCGGCAAACCAAGCACATCCAATCTTAGAGAAATCGTCCGAAGTTAGCATCTCTGCGTGGCCTGTCTGACCGTTGTAGGCCCAACCGTCAGATTGAGTCGAACACACTCCCTGGAGGCCCGGCAAGGTTGGTATCTCGCAGAGCCATCCGCCGACGAAAACCTTTTCAAAGTCATCCGCGTTTCCGGGTGCAAGTACTTGACCATACGAGCCGGGACTGAGCTTATGCACCATCTGACCGTTACTCGAGATCACTGTGTTCACTGCGTTCGATACCAGCCTGGCATCGTTAGCAAGCGCTTTCAGTCCCATGCGGCTTCGCCACTTATCCACCACCACCTGGTAGTTTGTAGCAAGTGGTATCGATGTTGCGATAAGGGGAGTGAAGTCTTGACCAGCATGAGTGGGATATCGTGTACTGCCAGGAGAACTACAGGACAGCTTGTTGCCAGCGCTTATAATCGCAGCTCTCGCGCTGTTCGCTGTGACGGCCGGCCGATGTTCGAGGAGACTAGGCGAATGGGTAGCACTTAATAAGGGGCTGTTAGTCCCTTCTACCGCATGTTTAGCGTATAATGTGGTGTCGATCTCAGATTGGTGAAGCCGCAAGTCGATCATCCTATCCGTAAAACACGATACGGCTGTTGCCAAGACTGCTATCACGATGGAAAACGTGTCCATTGCTGTTGTGGGCTTGCTGAAGTCTCTGACAGTCTGAACAAAGGCATCAGAGAAAGGACTCACGTGTTTATCTAACTTTGACCCACCGGACACTCAATCAGCCCGTCGAAGATCGCGTGGGTAATCCTTGTGAAGTACGTAGAGCTACAGCACGAAGATCTCGTCTCATCTTACAGTATCTCAATTGTTGCGGTGCAAGTCGGCCCTATAGGCCTCGATCGTCACTCCTGTGACTCTTCTGGATTAGCACGTCTCTGAGCATGTATATATTGACGTCTCC